>BMAV01004462.1:1182947-1259329 GCA_019973955.1 Trichonephila inaurata madagascariensis | reverse complement strand
AATTCAGGCATCATTGATTGATTCTTCATAATATCTTTGTTACAAAGAATTTTATTTAAAAAAAAATATTCTATTTTTTATTGCTAATGAATTATAGCTTAAAAATACTATCGCCAGAGTTCGGTTGATTTTTAAATCTTGTTCTTTTTCTCTTTCTTTTGTATTAGAATTGCGGAAGAGATATTTTTTAGGGCTTTTGATGCTCTTCTTCGATTTACAATACTTTTCACGCCCATTTTCTAGTTATTTTGTTAATGTTTGATTTTATATTTTAAGATTAACTTAATGATATAAATTAGTTTTAAATCATAAAGAGATAAAGCTGGTTAAGTTTTATAACTTAAAAACTGCTATAAGTATAACGGGAATTTTTGAATTTTTTTTGGATTACCATTCATATATGTAAGAACAAAGTTGAGTTGTTTGTTACACGTTTAAATTATTACGCTATTACGTATTCGGGAAGTGTTTTCATATAGTTAAAATTACTTTTAGATATGGAGGGACCTCATTTTCATCTCATTGAAATTGTCTATTTACTCAAAAAGAAAAAAAAAAGGTAAAGATCAAAAAATTTTTTATATAAAAAGATTCGAAATTATCAGAAGTAAGAAAAACAACGGCAAAGATTTGCTTTATAGATGCTCCCCTCCTTCTAGAATTTAAGATATAGTCTGTTTAATAATGTCATGTATTGGGGAGTGCTTTTAAATGTGAATTTAATTAGTTTTTTGATAATTTATGAGGATGTATTAAACTGATTATTGTTTGACAAACACAAACTACTGATTTCTGTTTTTCAGTTCTACACAATCGAAAGAATGTTCAAAAAGTATAAACAATTTAGGTTTAAATTAAGGAAATAGTTGACATAAAAATACTTTTATAGCTTTTATTTTAGTTATGGTATGAAAAAATTCACTAGAACGTATGATGTTTTTTCAAAGCACCATACGCTCTTTCTTTGAATCAAATCGTACAATTATTTATACAATACTTATACAATCGTATAGTTATTTATACTATATTTATACAATCGTATAATTATTTATGCAATATTTATACAATCGTATAATTATTTTATACAATATTTATACAATCGTACAATACTACAAATATTCTTAAGACATCAGTGAAAATCTTACTTTGTTAATTAAAACCCTTTTTCAGAAACAATTAAAAACATAATTTTATAAAAAAAGTAAAAAAAAAAGTTTTACAATAGGAACCCCAATTGTGATGAACCAAACGAGGTTTTTGTGCACTTTATATATATATATCTAGCTTGCTTGTCCTATATTTTTTGGTGTTATAAAGTCTGTTAGAATAATTTCATATTTTAAATCAAGATTTAATAACTGAGAAACAAATAAGAATAATAATAATAATAAAAAAAAAACAGTCTTTAATAATTTATTATAAGCAAATGTGTTACAATTTTAAGAAAATAGTGTTGTATAAGCGCTAATTTTGAAAAGTAAACTGAAATGCTTAAGATTTCAGGATTGTATCCCTTCGTATCGTTTGTTTTTTGCAGTTTAAACTTTTAATCCATACAAAATTAATAGTAATCAGATGGCATCCCGATTATCATAACTTAATTTTTTATTAGAACATAAACGTCATCTAAAAAAGATATTAGAGCGAAAATAACTACATTAATTTTAATAAGTATATTCATTTTATTATCTTTGACACCACCTTTGTGACACCGATGGGTGTTTTATAATTCTCGAAGCGCTTGTAAAATCGTTAAAACACCTACATAGCTTCTTGAATTCATTGCCTGTGTGAAGATAAACTACAATGTATTTACAGAGCTCTTTATTTACAGACACATAGACATGATTAACAATACCACACGCAAATCGTGACTGTCACGTAATTGACGGTAAAGTAAAAAGGATGGTAAATATTTCTTTAAAGATTATGTGCTAGGATGTGTATAATAACATCATGCTGCCAGTAAAGAAAATACAAAGAAATTTGTCTATTGTTACAGGTAGAAAATGTATTCTTTTAATTCGTTTTCATAAAAAAACACATTCAGTTCTAAATTAAAGTGTAATAGCTGTATATTGTAAAATCTCATTTATAGTTTTCTTTCTATTGTAAAAATCATATTGTTTACTTTATAATCGAACGTTTTATTTAGAAAACAGGTTTAATAAAGAAAGAAATGAGTTTATTTTGGGATACACATTTTGAGTTGTATTCAATTTTGAACAGACTTGAAAACTTTAAGCAAATTTGAAATTGGTAATTTGTAGTGAACTGTTTATTCTTATTAAAAGTTAATATAAATCTCATTGTTTTATGAGTCAAAGCATAAATTCTTTCAGACGTTATTTTTGTCTAAAATTTGTAAACCTCCATGATCAAAGAATGCTCTAAATGTTATAAAAACCAATAATTTTTCAAATAAAATGCTTCAAAGCAAATCTATTGCGGAGAAAATTGAATTATTATAACAATTGTACTTTTAAGCTATGAAATATAAGTAAAAAAATTAAAGTTTTCTGAAACTATATAAAATAAAATTTTACAAAAGTAGCTTAGAATTGAAAAATAAAAACAAACCTGGAGCTCTTTATTACTATGTTATTTGTATACTTCACACAAATAGAGCAAATAATATCTAAAAATAAAATTTTTATGTACAAAACTGGTTAAAGGAACAGGTACCGCAAATTTAACTAATAATTTATCTCGAACACTTGTTTTAGCCTGAAATAAAATTTATATATAACCTATTTTATAAACTTTGGTAAGATAAAATTACATAAACGTGTTATACTGATATATATTTATTTTCTATACGTATTGATATGGCAGTTAGTAGATATTTACAACCCTTTTCCCACTCAATGAAGCAATGAAAATCAAGCAAATTTTATTCTAAAAATGCCTTTTATTGTTTTTAAGCGTATTAATGAAAACCTTCATATAGAACAAATAATAATAGCAAAAAGCTAGTTGCATATCAATTAAAATTAAATGTACATAAATTCAAAGAACATATATTGTTTTCTGATAGTAACTGGATTTCAATTAAGAGAATAATAAGAAACGAATTCCACCAACAGCTGCAGGAAATCGAATAAGTACCCCAGAGCATCTTTTTTGGTACGATCACTCCAATTCTTAACCTTACATTAAATTGATTTTTTCCCCTTCTGTTGCAGGAAGTTGCGAAAATTAAAGGAGGTAAAAAACAGGGTCTCGTAATTTATGCTAACCCTTAGGGTACAGTTTGATAGCATCTTCCTCCAATTTTATGTACGCCTTCTTTTTCGGAAAAGAAGCACTTTTAGCAACCCGTATCCAATCGCCTCACAATGTATTCTTAAGATTCAAAGATTTGGAAGGAAAAAAAAGTAAGCATATCCATTTCAAGTACTACTCTCTAATCTCTTTTATATATAATGGCAATTAAAAATTGGGTGTAAAACCACTTTACTATCACCTGCTATCATTCAAGCAAATCAAGGGCCAAGTATCTTTCGGGTGATTGATGTATTTCCAATCGACTATAGAAAATCTTTAATTTTTAAGCTTAAAAATATTTAATAAAAAACCCCATGTTTTTATATTGTTTATTTTCCCTCTTTACAATAATAGAAATAATAGTTATGGCTTTTAAATATCTTTTAAAAATTGAAATACAAATAATCTGCTTAAGTAATTTTAAACTGGCTACTTTGCTTTGAAATAATATTTAAATGCTTATCGTCCATCTTTGTAAGCACTTCATCCGTAAGTTGCTATATTTTAAAAAGATGGTAATTATAAATGGCGAATTATTTGAGTTAAAAAACCGTGTTATTGATTTAATGATTATTGCGAATTTTTTATTTTTATAATAATGAGTATATAACAACACTTTTAAACTCTTTATCACATCATATCCGAATTTTTTTTAATTCCTCTATTATTTTAGTTCACACTCTCTCTTTATATATTTATATATATATATATATATATATATCTTATTCAAATTTTCAATCACTTATAAAATACTTTTTATTCATCCACTCAAGTTCAAATACATTTTTTTTAAACTTGTAGTGGAGGGCACTCGATGTTAATGTAGTTTTTTATACATTAATTTATTAATTAAGGAATAAAAAGAAACAAACAAAAATAATAGTCCAACATCATATATAAAGAGAAAACAAGGCTCGTTGTTCCTGTAGCGCAATGGATAGCGCGTTGAACTTCTAATCCGAAGGTCGTGGGTTTGAATCGAATTATTTAATAAAAAATAACTAAAATAAAAATTTTCTTTGTTGACCTAAGTAGGAATTGACTTTTAAAATTTTTTTATATTATTTGTTTCTATAAATATATATATATATATATAAAATTCCTATTTCTCATGATTTAAGAGAACACGCGAATACTTCATATAAATTTAAATAGTTCTGAAGAAATAACTTGAATCATAATGAAAATTATGCTGTGCATATTTTGTATTTATATAGTTTTTGTCACGTTTGAATCTGTCAAGATACCGTTGTTCTTTTATAAAAATGACTTGAGTCATTTAAAACCAAATTTTTAATTAATGAATTCGGCTGTAATTTTTAGTAAAAATAATTTACCATGTGACTTATGAGCTTATACAGAATCTTAAAAAAGATGAGCAATGCTATAAATTTGTGTGAAAATCTTATAATTTTTTGTTTTTGAAAAAGATTACATTTAGGAGCCTAAAAGTTTGGTAAACAAAAAAAAAATGTCTAGATCCAAATAACAATAATAATAAATATTTTGGATTAACAAAGAAGTAAATTACAGTAATGAATCTATTTAAAAAAAAAAAAAAGAAAAGATTTTACTATTACATTTTGTAACACTTCCAAGGTTTGTGTTTGTTTTAGAGTAATAGTCAAAAATACAAATTATTTTTTGAGTACAATTTATAGCACCTAACATATTGTTCATTTAAATAAAATTGATTGGCAAAATGTGACAAATATGATATACGAAAGATAACTTATTTAAAGATAACTTTGTCAATCTTTGACTTGTCTTAAAAACGAGTTAATTAAAAAGTATGTATCTCGAAATTACTTTCTAGGATAGTTTCACTCTTGAAAATATGAAACGCTATTCAGAAATTTTTGACTATAATTAATTTGGATTTCAAGTTGAGTTCACAGAGATGTAAATTGATTGACTGTTGTGGTTAAGTATTCGTTATACTAATGAAAATGGCTGGAGATAAAACAATGAGCAAATTATATATATGTATAAGCAAAACATATAAATTTAAGTAAATTTTCTCAATTTAAGGGAGTTCTTGATTTTTGTGTGAGAAAATGAAAAGAAATATAGTTGGAAACTTCAATAATATAGCAGTTACTTGTTCTACTTACCTGGTAAACACATGGTATTATTGTAGGAAACATGATATGGCTGACAAGTGCACACTTTGGAGTTCCAATCACAATGGCTATGAGGAATGTAGAGAAGGCAGTCAAATGATGATCTACATGGCTGAAACAATTCGATATTATGGGGAAGCATATCTGAAAATAAAATTAAATGTGCGAATTTCGATTAATGGATCCTAATATTTTTCTACAATGTCTTGCTAAAGTTTTAAGATATACAATTGTCTACGTGAGTTTTTGATTTCTTGTCAAATTCATATCAATTCAAGTTTTTCATTTATTTACAAGATTTTTTTTTATAGAATTTTTTTTTAAAAAAAAGTTTTATGATAAAGTAATGTTGCTTTCACGCAATTTTTGAAATATTTTAAACGATATAAAACCCAGATGTGTCAAAAAGTTATTCCAGAACTCTTTTAAAGCCTTATATTAATATTAAAACAATTTAAAGCTTTGCATATTAAATGGAAAAGTAATTGTTAACATTTTAGAGCAGATGTTTTTTTAGAAATCCATAACATAATTTATGAAATATTCACATATTTCTCACGATAAATGGAACAAAAAAAAAATAGACAAATTAATTTTTTTTAAAAAAAGAAATGTTGACAATGTACTATTATCCCAATTTGTATGTAAACTTTTCCATTTTGCTTAAATTAATTAGTTTTTGTTTGAAAATATGGTACCTGAAATTTGAAAATTCTTAAAAATTTGAATATTCTTAATTTTTTTGCCTCGAAAGCGTTTTTTTTAAAGGCAAATGACTGATTAAAATTTTGAAAATTTGTAGGAGAAATAATAAGTATAAAATACACCTGAATGTCATCTTAAATGTATTTTAAGCATACATTTGACTCAAACCTTTCTCCCCTCCTCATCAAATTTAAAGTAATTATGCAGTGAAATACGTTTAAAGCGAAAAAGCTTAAGGCGAAATATTGGATAACACGAAATAATACAACGATAATGACAAACTGCTATGTATTTTCCTGCATTTTCTTTCTCTTAACACGAAACGAAAATCGCTTAACACAAAAAGATTTCCCTTCTGGGAATGAACAAAATGCGGAAAACACCAATCGCGCAGGTTCATCATCGGAAGAATTCATTACAATAGACGATAATAATGGGTATACAACCCCAATCATGGCAGACAAAGACATTTTGGAGTTCGTTCAAAGCTCAAAAAGAGTATCATTGATGAAAATTCCGACGACAAAATGATAAATCTGATCTCACGTCATCCAAAATGAGGAACATCATGAAAAGTATGTACAGTTATTTAGACACCCCTTCCAATGGTGAAATGAATATCAAAATGGACGATATCGAACAAACTTGATGCTAAAAAAAGGCAACGCAAGATAAATGTTCGATTAATTTCCAAAAACTCAATAAATATTTTGTTTTTCAAAACCTTGAAAATTTTGAATGAAATTTTAATATGAATGTTTTTGTTTCATTGGCTTGTATTAAATACACGCATATATACATATCTATGTAAACAAAATGTACTATAATAAATTTTATTTTATTGAATATATGATTTTTTTCGCAATATCCCTTAATGCGAAAAAATATTTCAGTACCCTCAATTTCGTATTAAACAATCTTCACTGTATATACTTATTATCGTGTTCAAATTAATTCAGAGTTACTGAAATTTTTAGAGATATGTTTCAGTAATTTTGAGAGTATTATATCAATACATATTGCTAAATGATTCAAATAATATGAAAACATGACCAGCGTAGGAAACAGTAAGAAGTAAAGAAATCAGTGTTACTTACCAAATCCTCTCATTACATGAGACGCTCTTCCACTTTTTCGCAAACCATAACTGCCTTGTAGAAAACAACATAATAGTACCTAGAGCAAAAAGAATTCTTTATTATAAAATTAGTTTTTAAAATTTTTGGAAAATGTTTAATGTATTACTCAACTTTCTTATACATTATGTAAGAACGTATTCGAAAATATATTTTTTCCACCTTAAGTTTTTTTACTAGATACTGAATAAAACTAGACCAAGACACTGAAAATAATGCTTGTACTACATTTTTCCAGTATTAAGCTTTCGATTAATTTTTTTCATTTAAGTGTAGTCAATTAATTAGGTTTTTTTTTTCAGTGACCCCTTGAGCCAGACTAAAAAATTGTTCTTTTAAGTAATACAATTTGCAAAATTTTCAGAAAAATTGTCGATAGATAAAAAAAACAAAAACGTAAGCATTTCTTTTCATAGCTTCATACGCTTTTATAATATTTTCAGAATGAATTGTTACCATTCTATTTGTTAGCTATTTTATTGTTTCTTTTGCATTTTTGAATTATTGCGTTTCAATCAACTGCGTGGTAAAATCGTGACAACTTTTGATGAATTATCTTTCAAAGTTACATTTTTATCGGGTCAAATCAGTGAAATATGTAGTTTTCTAATGCAACATTTTATGGAAAAAGCTTATTTTAGAAATCCTTCATTGTGGTTCAATCATACCGGATTCAAGTTTGCACGATTTTTGGAAATAGTTTGTTGAGCGTTTTGTTTTTTACGAATTAAAAATAAACAACATTAGAAAAGTGTTAAGCTCTAAAAAGTTGTGAATATATATATGCAAATATAATTTCGCAATATAAATGTGTATAAAGAAAATAGTTAAAAAATAAAGAAACTAATTTAATGGAAGTTAGTATGGGATGTTGACTGTTGATTCTCAAGGCAGTAATATGAATGTATATCGATGAATTGTCAGTATCTTAAAACTTTCTAAGTACCAATTTGTATTGTGTAGATCAAGTAAAATCTGCATGTGTAGATCCTATAATAAGCCAAAGCAGATTTTTTAAACCATATTTTTTTTCTTTCATTAGATAATATCAACTGTAAATAAAAATGGTGTTTGTAAGATGGGGTTATTCAGATCATATATGGAAGATTTTAACATTTTTTACATCCTTTATTTAATTACAAACTTTACATATTTGTCTAAAACATGGTGCTGATATAGAATTTGCAATAAATGGTATCTAAAAAGTGAGACTTATGCTATTATTTTGAGAGAAAAAGGAAAATAAAAATATAGCTCTTTGTGAGATAAATCCAGTAATTTTTTTTAATAATCAAGCCTTTTAATCTCTAAATGAGGCATCCATATTACATTTCCGGAAATGCTTTCTACGATCAGAATTTTCTGTTGATTGATCACAGGTTTTTCTTTCAAATTATTCTTGTTTCCTTTATTTGTTATTTCAGTATAATGTATTTCCTTAAACTGAAGACTTCGATTAATACGAGCCCCTCTTTTTAAATCTAAGATGTGGGCATGATTATTTATGCAATCATGATTTTGATTTATAATGAAATGCAACCACCCATATATTTTTATTTTCATTGTTTTATTAACTTAAAGACTTGGTTTTTCTTTGATTTCAGACATTATATATTCCTAGAAGAAATTAATTTAATATAAAGTTCTTTAAATTCATAGATTTATTTACTAGTATACCTATTACCAAAGATAATTCTAATACTTTTTTTTACGATTATAAGGAGTAATATGCAAATATCTTTTACACAAAGGTGCAACTGGAAATCATGCTTTTGTACTTGACACCAATCATTAAACATTTCCTCTAATCTTCTTTTTAAGTTTTTAATGTAATATGAGAGATAAATATCACGTAGCAAATATCTGGATTATAAAAATTTTTTCTTTCTTTTATTACTAAGTATGTAATTTTAATCTCTTGAATTTTCCATTCAATAATTTATTTCGATAATTCATCACTGATATCTTAAGCTATTCAACGGGTTGGTAAGATATATTACAGGATCTTCATATGAAGGTCATTATGCAAGGTTCTTCAACCTTTATGGGAAAAGAGTAGAGAAGTACGCGAGCGTTCAGACTAATTTAGAATCATAAACTAGGCGTATGTTGTCACGTCCATATAACACCTTTATCTTGTAAGTTTTCCCAAAAAAAGAAAAAAATGAATAATAATAATAAAAAATCATGATTTGTGTTAACAACTCAATTAAGCATTCTTCAGCGCAATATGCAAAAAATTAATAGATCTTTTTGAAAGCCATTCAATAAAACTTAAAGCTCTTATGTGTATGCTGTGATGAATAGATCGAAATAAGACTTAGTCGTTGTGGTAGATTAGTCATTTAGTAATTGCATAATGTGTATTTCCTTGCAATTAAAATAACACTAAATGAATAATACTTAATTTAGTATGCCATATACTCCGAAGAAATTATTAGTCATGAAAGTTTTTTGATTTTGTTGTTACAAAATTTTTTTTTTCTGAACTACTTTTTTGACGTATAGTGTTAGGAAGTTAACGTCTGTAAAGCTGTTGACTTTCTGTTGATATATATTCTTAAGATTCAAACATTTAATTTTCTTTTACCCTTGTTCTACGTCTGTAAATATTCCTAGCAACATATCACTTATGTTAATGAGCACTTTACCCGTTTAGTTTGAAGAAATCTGTCTTGTTTTCAGTATGAATACTCTCAAGATTAACTTGTAGAACCTAAGTAAATTTTCCGTCAGTGACACACAAATTGTAAATATAACACCTACACAAACTCATAAAATCTTCTGATACCTTCTAGCACCGATCGAAGGTCGAGTGTTGTCACACTACCGTTAATATTCCAAACGAGAAGTTGAAAAATACTATTATGTCGACGAACTTCTCTTAAAACAATTTGCTATTCAGTCTCCCTTTGTACCCATCATTCTACTCGGGGTCGCATATCTATTGCAAACCTGTGACCTCTTTTGTAACGGAGCGCACAAAATATTTGCCCTTTCCTTAAGCCCCTCCCCTTTAATTACTAGTTGAAGAATACTCAACAATCAAGTCACAGCTCACATAATTACAAGAACAGTGGAACAAACTCCTTTATTAAAGGAAATTGGGCGCAAACAGTTTGGAACAATTGATGCAACTGATAACACAGAATTTAGAGTAAACAATGAATACATCAACAGAAATTTTCACACCGGTTATGATGCTAAACACATTCATCAGTTTTATGTTATCTTTATTCACATTAAAAGCATATACTTCAACGACTTGTTTGCTTACAGTGGTCTCAAAACTAATTTGTGAATAAAGGTTCTCATAAACCTTGCATTTAAAATTTTTCCAACTGATCTCCAAGAATATATTTTTTTATGGTACTTGTTTTTTTTTTAAATAAGACAGAACATAAATTTTTTCAAATATGTATTAACACGGTTTTTTCAATATAAAAGTTATTATTTTAATCTGAATGTCTTCTTTTAAAATATCTATATTTTTTCATTTAAAAGATATAATACTTTCTGCAAACCTATTCACATGCAAAAAGTAAATATAAATTTCTAAATTAAAAGAAGAGTCCAAGAATTTTTCTGAGAGATCTTTCTCTACATGTTTCTCGAATGAGATGTGTTATCCCTCGGATTGGTATTGCAATACCATTTTTTCAATCTTGTAAGAGAAATTCTATTTTGTCATAATTTTTTTTCACTATATAGAAGGGCGAAAACACTTGTTACTATATACTTCAATTAGTTTTTGTTAGAAAATACGGATTTGTATTGAACTATACGATTCACCAGAAATGTGAATCATAGTACAAAAACTTCTTTAAGATGTTACTAGTAATTATATAATGTACCTTTTACAACTATTAATCAATAAGTTATTTTGGGATCAGAATTTCGTTGAAATCTGTGTTCAAAAATTTAATTTAATGCACTTCAGGATATGTATTATAAGGTAAAAAAAATATAACTTGCAAGTATTGAAATAAAATAAAATTAAAAAAAAATCGAATCCTTTTTGAAATTGATAGAATTTTTTGTTTATTTACATTGAAACGAAATACCAAGAATGAAGATGGGGAAAAAAGAAATATTAAATATAAATAATTTAAGAAATATTGAAATAAGCCATTATATATATTTCATTAATGTCTTAATTGCGTCTGCCAAATGGGTCGTATTATTTACTTAGGCTTGGTTTTTTTAGTCACATTAAATAATAAAACCTCCTTATTATTAAAATGAAAACAAAAATACAAATGTATTAATAAAAACTGAAAAATTTGCTCCGCATAAGTTTGAATTCAGTTTGGAAGATTAGCACTTGTTGATAATTATAATGGTAGAGGCTCCCTATCCTTGTTCTATTATTTCAGAAATATTACTACCTCAATAAAACTACACAGTAAATGTGGTATTGGTATTTACAGTTCCATACATTTATAACCACATCCAAATAGTAAAAGATAATTTTAAATTATTACAATGAACTTTTTTGTTCTGTCTTTATGTTAAATATCTCGTACTTATTTTTTAAATTAGTTCGTTAAAAGCGACTTAAGAATGATGTTTCTGCAAACATTTTTTTACAGAAACGCTTGATAAAATGTAACATACTTTACTAAAAGATAATTAAATTATACCAATCTGAATACAAAAATAATAGGTAATTTAAAATAAATTGAATGATAATACCTAATATTAAGAAGAAAAGTCCCCCTAAAAAATTCTTTTATTTTGTATCATGATCTTTTTTTGCTTAAGTATAAACATTTTCATAATAAATAGATGCTTGTTAGACAATATTCTTACAAAATTAGTATCAAAATATCGTTGTTACATCAATACCATATCATGCCTTTTATTACTTGAAAACTATTTGTGTATTTTTAATTAAATATATTACTTTTTAATGAAGTGTATTTATTTAAAATTTGAAGGAATAAAGATGAACTGTTCATGTTTTTTATATGAATTATTTTCATTTTTCTTTTCACTAATGGGCTGTTATTAAAATTTATAGCATCATACTTGAAAGTTTTTATGAAGGAAATATTTCTTGCGGTTTCTTAAAGTAAAAATAAAATGCAAATAATTTATTTTGTTCAGCAGCTACGAATTTCTGTTTATTATTGATAAAATTTTGTTTTTGAGGATTTAATGGACAACGCTGTGTCATTGAATAAAAAATGCAATAAAAACTACATACCCATAAAATGGTTACCAAGAAAAGTGACGAAAAACATACTCTCATCTTCTTTATGTCAAATCTGGAATTAAAAAAATAATGATTCTAAAAGAATATAATAGTAATAAAATTTTAAAAACACAATTAGCACTTATAGTATTATCAAAAGCAGTTATACTCTGTAAATGCTTTGAAATAATAATTTAATAATAATAATTTTGTAGATTATGGACAAAAGAAATACAGCTATTTGTAAAAAAAATAAATTAAATAAATTATAGTCTTAAATCTTTTCTTTCAGTGAATTTTTGAAAAAAAAAATAGCTAAATTTAATATTAAGAGTTCTGTCATGTATTTTTTACAAACAGATTTCAGTTTTTAAAGCTATATGTGTTATTATACTAGTTTAAAATTACATTTTTGTTCATTTTGAATTTGATGTATACGGAATTCAGCACGATAAGTAATAATAAAAATATAAGATCAATAAAGGCATTTTCGTAGAAAAAGTATGTTTAAACCTACAATCTTGGTTCTTAAGGCTGTCTTCGGTAAAAGTACGAGAGCTTGAACTAAACGCGAAGCACATTTTCAAACAGAAAAATGCCTCAATTTCCATGGAAATTTGCAATATTATAACTCACACATCTGTCAACAATATAGTTTTTCCAAAAATTTTAAAATATTCCATGAAAACTTTCTTTTTCGTTTTAATACGTGAAGGTATAACTCATTTAACATTACGGTATAGGAGAAAAAACGCAAAACACATTTTGTACCGGAAAAAATGAGTCTCACTCAGTTTAAAATGGGAAGTATGACAAAAAATGCTGATCTCTAAAGGATAGTGAAGCCAGAATATCATATTAATTTTTCATTTCTTTTATAACTGAAAATTTTTTCCAAATTCCGGTCCTATTCTTTAACATTAACCGAAGACAGCCTTAAGGCCAAGATTTTGCTATTGTACTAATGTGGCTAATATTTCTTACTGTTCTGACTAGTTATACTTAGATTTACAACTGTTTGTGTATATTATTAGGAATCATATATAAAATATTTCTGGCTGGAGGTATATCTGTACATTATTATATTTTTATAATTCTTCTTATACTAAATTAACTCAGAGTAAATAAGAATTAAAGCTTAAATACTTTCACAAATATTCTTAGCAAAAATCACCTTTTTTTCGATTTACGTAGTTTCTTAGCTATTTTTCAATTCCTACTATTAGCTCACACTTTCTCTATATTTATTTATTTATCTTGGTGGAATTTTCAATCGTTAATAAAATACACTTTAAAGTGCTCAATCGAGCTGAAATTTTATATACATGATTATTTTGAATGACAATACAGTAATTTAATTATAGTTAATAAAAAAACTAGACGATTAAAACTAATTATTCAAAGAATTGCAAATACAGCCACGTTGGCATCGTTTCTGGCGACTTGGGTCAAAACTTGAAACGGTTTTTTTTCTCACGTTTTAAAGCATTCAGTTGAACTAAAATTTTATATACACGATTGTTTTGGATGACAATACGATATTAATATTACTATTTTTTACTAATTGTAATTACTTAATAAAAAAGTAGCTAAACTAAAATTTGTCTTTGTTGATCGAAGTAGGAATTGACTTAAAACTCTTTTTTTTATATTGCTTGTTATTTTTAAAGTAAAGTTAAGGGATGTCTTTAACCCTTCCATCCCTTCGTAAGAGAACTGAAATGATGAGAAACAGTAACTACAGGTAATATTCAGAATAAAAATTCTTTCCTTTAGTAAACAATAGATGTAAAATTCAAGTGGTACTAAAATAATACGAATATTCAAGTAATATTCTACATTTGATACAAAAATAACCATTTTTCAGTTACTTTTAAAGAAAAGAATGAAGTTTTTTTAAAAAAAATTCATAAAAATACTCCCGGCGCATCATTTAAAGTAAATAAAGGCAAATTCGTTTTGTTTTCACCATTGAAACATGGTTTATTGTTGCTGTTTTAAACGAAATGTCCCATTACCATGAAAATTGTTATTTTTCTGCAGAATTATCTCAATAGAAAAAATTTATAATGCTATAATCTAGTAAAGTAAGCTGATGCTTTCTGTCTTAGTACAGCCCCAAGGAACATGATTTGCATAAGAAAACGACGGCACCCAAAGAGCGAAAACACGTTGTGAACCCAAGGGGTCATAAGTAACATTTCCGTCATGCCAGAGTTGCAATACATGAAAAATATAAGACGAACGAATGATTCAAGATTCATTCGGTGAAAAAGTTTTCAAAATCTCTTTATATTTTGTTGTCATTGCTTCAGTTGATGATGAGTAGTCGGCAGCAAAAAAGATTTGTCGTAATTCATTTTAGATAAATCCTTTCAATGGAAAATTTGACACTCATGTCTCGGGAAAAAATTAAGCTGGGAACGAGGATATATGACTATTATTCCGGATAACAATTGTTATTCAATTTTATTTATCAACATTACTCACGTGGTGTGACAAGAATGACAAAAAATACATTGACTGTGTGACATTTTTTCCCCATGAACATTTCTTTTTTTGCTTTCGGATAAACCTTGTGAATTCCTATCTGTCCTCTCAAGTTATTTGATTCGCATTCAGTTGTCATCTTAAGGTATCCGTCTACGTTCGGAACCATGATTTTACAAAAGCGTATAAATGGATAATATGTATGATATTTAGTGTCACTTAGATTAGAAAATGTATATAAAATTGTTTTAAGAATAGTATTACAATAAAAAATTATTTAAGTACAGTATTTTGACAAAAAATGAACATAGAATGACCCATTTTCAAAATATTCTCCTTTTGTGAAAAATGCTTCTATTATAATAATATTTTGCCTCTATATAGCTCAAACCTCTGTACAGAGGCTCAACTAGAATTTTTGAAATATATAACTTAGAATTGGGTTTATCCATGTCTTACGACAACAGAGGGGAGAAATTTTAAGATAAAAACGCCGATAATTATTTCAAATGGTTGTAACTCTGAAAATAATCTGAATTTTTCCAAATTCATAGTTGAACATCTGTACAGAGGTCTGAGCTATATACAGTCAAAATAATATTATAATAGAAGCATTTTTCAGAAAAGGAGAACATTTTGAAAAAAGGTTATTCTAAGTTAATTTTTCGCCGAAATATCGTATTTAAATAATTTTTTTGTCAAAATGTCCTTAAAACAATTTTATACATGTATTCTAATCTAAGTGACACTAAATATCATGAAAATTATCCATTTATGCGCTTTTTTAAAATCACGGTTCCGAACGTAGTCGGATACCTTAAATTCTAAATTTTTGATGTTATTATTTACTTTTAATAATATATTACAGTTAACAGAAAGTTTCATAGTTTAGCTCACATTCTTCAAGTCTTAATTTCTGTCGAGTTTAAATAAAATGCAAAGAAAACGTTTAAAAATATTCTTTGTCACTTATACTTTTCGCTTTTTCAGCGAATAAGATCGTCTTTGTTGCTATAGATTGTTATTCAGTTGAAATAACACAAAAAACCATGAATAAGATGAATAAGAAAATTTATGCACAGCGAAGATAAACTCAAATAATTGACAAAAGAGAATTTGCGTATATTGTCTTCAATGTAATTTATTAATTTGCTTAATTATATATATATTTATTTGCTTTCTGAAATTAGATACAGAATGCGTATGCATTTGAAGATATGGTTTGAATTTGAAATATAATGTTAAACAAAATTAAAGAAAATTAACTACTTTTATAAAGACTATTGTTATATGATTATATTTTACTCACAAGTATTTACGAAATATGGCACGATATTTCAGTTTTTGATTTTTCTGATTCTAATTTTATTGAAAAAAAACTTGTGAGTAACATGAAATTTATATAAACAAACTATCATTAAGTCTCATTTAATACCAAATACTTTTATGGATGAAAATAAAAAAACTTTTTTCCAATACTCTAACTATACAATATATTCCATTCTTAAATTAAATGTTGACAATCAATTATACTATTACCAACAGAAAAACTAACATCACTCGGTGTTCATAAATAGGAAAGTCATAAATTTGACTGTATTAAAAATAATTGAGTTAATGATAAGTAATAAATTTACAGAATGCGCAATTATCACTTTTTTGTTTCATCTTAAAATGTGATAGCATTCATACGAAACATATCTTATCTCATTTAACTATGTCTACATTTTTATGAGTATGTTACTTATAAACACACAGATATGTATAAAACATTCACATAATAAAATAACACATAAAATATGTTTATTATTTGTAATCTTGATATTAAGTATTTCTGTAAATACCCATTCATTCTAAATAAAGAACGCGTCGACGTTTCGGAACGTTAAGAAGATGTGCAACAAAAACACCCTACTCGTTAATGAAACATTTATTTAGCGTTAATCAAAAGCAACAAGAAAGAGAAATGACGTTTAAACGTATTTCATATTCCGCGATTCTTATTGTAGTTAGAAAACGCTGCAATTAAAGTGCATTTAAGTTTTTTAGAAAGTGGTTTTATTACATTGAAATGCTTTTAAGGGAAAAAATGATGCGAGAATATTTTAATGATTCTGATTTGAATGAAGCGGCAAAACCTTAGTAAAAAGGAAGATAGACGTCATTTTTTTTAAATATATATTAAAAAAGCAGATAATGATGCATATTTTTTACCCTCATATCTTCTAGGAAGTTAAAGTACCAATTGTAAATGTGGCGTTTGTAAAAAATTTTAAGTGTAACTTTTTTTTTTTTCATTTTTATTAAAATTAAATTCAAGTGGCAAAAATTTAAAAGGAATAGTGACGGTTCTTGATTGTCTTATAGGATGAGTTTTAATCAGGAATTTTGGCAAGTAATATCGAATTCGATCCCAATACATAAAACCATTAGCCCTTAATTCCTTTTTAATAAACCTCTAAAGTTTTTTTTATGAAATCTTTTGCGAACAATTTTATTATTAATAATATTGATATACAATGCACCTATTTTCAAAGAAGAAAAGCTTTCAATACAATAAATAATCCCCAATATGTAATAAATTTGAAAAAGAAAATTTGAGCAAAATTTCTGAGCTATAAAACTAAATTTATACTGCAGGTGTTATCATGTATCAAAGGAGGTTTTATAATCCTTATAACTAACAGATTAAATATTCATTGAATGAAATTTGATTTCACAGAGATTGATCTTTTATAAAATATACATTTAATCTATTTTATCTTGTGGTAATTTCAAATTATTTATTACAAATTTATATTTTGAAATTTTCTAAAAATTATCAAATTTTTATGCCAGTCAATTTATTATAAAATACTATGATGTTATATATAGTATACTTATTGTAAATTTCACTTTTCTTAAAAAAATATATATTGTTTAATTTCATACTTAATTATCTTCTGAGTTTAGTTCCATTTTGAAAATTCCACACACACACATATACCTATTTTAAATAAAAAATTACGAAACAGTGTTTATATACCCCCTTGAATTAAATAAGTAATTTGTATTTTCTTTTTCATATAATGCAATTATATTTTATTTTTTTTATCATAAAAATAACCTTCTCTCACTTACTATAAGAAAAATAAAAGTTTATATCGTGTATCTCTAAGATCATAAATGTGATATATTTATATACTTCCTTTTTATTTCAAAGTAACCTACACACTTTTACAGTAGCCAATATCAACGTTAAATCCATCTCTTTATCCATTTACCTGAACAATGACGTATTCAATCAAAAGTGGAAAGCTCATATCAAATTTTTTTTTTTAAAAACATGGGCAGAAGGAGTCATATTGAAAGCTTTGTGGCTTGTGAAAGTCAAAAGGTGTTTAAAACATTTTTTTCTCAAAAGCAACCATAGGCCATCAATCTCAACAAA
The DNA here is from genome assembly GCA_019973955.1 of Trichonephila inaurata madagascariensis. Classification (NCBI taxonomy): domain Eukaryota; kingdom Metazoa; phylum Arthropoda; class Arachnida; order Araneae; family Nephilidae; genus Trichonephila; species Trichonephila inaurata. The sequence goes on along the minus strand of BMAV01004462.1, from coordinate 1,240,981 downwards.
AACCTCGTTGGAAAATTGATGATCTGGTTGCTTCCCCACCTAGTAATTACGTGCTCGGCATAAAGGATGCATGAGGAACAAGAAATGGCTTCATTACATAACTGAAATCGAAAAGCGTCTACGGTTTTGAGAACAAAAATAGGAACTGAGAACTTTGGTGTGGGCTATGTAAAAAGGATAGTTACTATGCCACTTATGGGCGTCGTATCTTAGCGCTTTTCTGAAAACTACACGGGTTGAGGTTAATTACTTTCACGTAAATGGAAAAATAAATTTCGCTTTGTCTTAATTATTTTTTATGAAATATTTGTCGAAGACCGACACTGAGAGTGTTTTTAAGGAATAACAACAACATTTACATAGTTTATTTTTGTTGTAGAATGTAAATAAAAATATCTTTGTGCTTATATCAGCAATTACTTCAAAAGCAATATTTTTTATGTTCAAGGATAAGTTATCGAATCCATGAAGAGAAAAGCACTTATTATTGGTGCTATCTTTGTACTAAAAATGCCAATGACGTAAGAAAATGAACATAAAAATAAATAAATACTGTTGGCTTTGACCAACCTGGCTATTTGACTGACTCGATTTTAAAAGGGAATGAATCAGGGCAATAAAACGCATTTAGAAGTATATTAAATATGGAATCTCTTAATAAATATGGATTAAATCTGTGGCGTGATAAGAAACTGAAGGTTTTTTTTTCTACCGATAGTTCTAATAAAGCTTTTGGGTATAAAAATTTAAATTCAATTGATGATTAATATCTGGACTCAGATTTAATGATTACGTTTGACTAATTAATCGCTAAACGATGCTCAAGGGAGCTTTCAGTATTTCCTGATTTATTAACGTAATAATTTCCATAACAGTGATCCATTGAAAGATTAATTAGTCATAAGGAATATTAATGCTAAGAGTTATCTTTTAACATTAATATTAAATTGAATTTAAAAAAAAAACATAAGAGTTAATAGGAAATGTTTTTAAAAGAACCTGTCAAACACTTTTTTCCTTTTTCAAACACAAACATTTTTTTGGCAAATTTATTATAATCAATATTACACATAGAGCCACATAGTTAAAATACTTATTGAAATGAACTATCATAAAAGAGCAATTTTAAAATACGTTTTAATACTTATTCTTGAACAGGAGGTTTAGATTAGTGTTCAACGCAATTTTTCGATTTATTTATTTAAAAAAATTACACATCTTTTATCTAATGATAGAATCAGAGAACAATTTTTCATTTTCCGATCGCTATAAAAGCTGATGATTGATGAATAATTTTTTCTGCTGGAATGAATATAAAGCTACAATGAATCAATATGCACGCTTTTGGTGCTAACATAAGCGTAATTTCTCCAACAAAGAATTCAAAAGAATATCAAAAGAAAGAATTTATCGTCACCTCGTGTATATGAAAAACATTTTATGGGCTGAATGAGTTCGATAAGTAATAAAAACGAAGACAGATCGAAAATTGAAAAATAAATAATTGGCTGGTATTAAGATGAAAAAAAGTAAATTAGCCAATTATTGTGTTTGTAAGATAATTATTTACCAAATACAATTTCCTGATAGTTCCAATGAAAAAAGCAACAACGTCATTTTATTTGCGCAGAATCTCTTTCAGCTACTGCCGACTCGATTTTTTTTCATAATTCAGTTAAAGACCACAAAACGGCTCCAATGACTTCGTGTGAATGTTTTGCGAGGTGAACGGCAAAGCAGCGGTTAGTTTATTAGCGGAACTTTCAGGCGCGGCCTAGGCTTGAGGCTTCAATGATTTTGAGAATTCACAGGAGAAAAAAAATTTAATGGAGCGTGCGGTGATCTGCTGTATTACGCTTTGCAAAATGCATACTTCAAGAACTTAGTTCTTCCAATTCCTTGTTTGTGAACTCACAGAGTTAACAATATATTTTTTTTTCTCGTGATAATGGCATTTTGTGTTAAGAAAATCCAGTTGCTGAAGTGCTATGAACTTCGAAAATTAGGAAGATGCTATTGCTCTGTGTAAAATTTATGATTAGCGAGTGTTGACTCTTCGAAATGTATGTAACCGACTCCCTCTGTACCTATAATGTTTTCTGAAATACCATGGAGTTGGAAAACTATGTATTCTTTCCCATTTCTTTGTAAATATCCTTACTTACACAGTGATTATAAAACTGTTCCAGACTATTATGTTTTTTATTCACAGTTCATTCGGGAGTAACAAACTGGAATCTTAGAACATGGAATGATGCATGGATTCCTTTACACTTGTTGTAATACGATTATATGGTATAATAAAGAAGTAATTTTTTATTTTGAATGAATTCATTCTAACGTTTATATGAAGTATAAGAAACTGTTATCTCTTAACATTAAATAGAGGTAGTTTGAATTCAATTTTATATGAAATTTCCATAAAACTTTAATCTGTTTTACTTCGTGGGAAATATTTGGTAAAATTTGTAAGTTACTTGTGAGATACATAGTTAAATTCACTTGGCTTAGGCAGATATGTCTTAATTTTCTTCTAATGGATGTACAAGTAAGCTACACAAGAGTGGATGTTACTAATATTATATCGCATCGGACCATAATCTAACAACTTTCATGTTAAAATGTCATCACATTTTTGGCACGTCTAATATTATCGAAGTATAAACAACATTGATTTTTAGCTCCAAATCTGTCGACTTTTGTAAAGAAAAGCAGCATGCGGAAAGCTTTATATTTTTGCTTCCATTTGAAGAAAAGAGCATCTACCTGTTGCATGTGAGGCTTATGAGTACCCTGCTCTATCAATTTCAGCTTATGAGAACTAGTAAAGTTGGTTCCTTATCTTCCGTGTCAAAACACCAATTTTGACCCGGGAGTTAAGGAACAGGAAGTAAGCCCAGAAATGTTTGAAAATGCAGAATTGGAAGCATTATGGAGTGAAGACTTGTTTCAAATGCTAGAAAAACGTACTGAACTTTTATGAGGGACTCAACAAGAAATTTTGTCGCATTTTAAAATCATAGGAGTGGTCCAAAAGAAAAGAAATTTGGTGCCATACGAATTAAAACTAAGAGGCGTGGAAATGAGATTTTCCACTTGTTTACAGCTACTCCAAAGGTTAAAACGGAAGGGTGTTTTTGTATTGAATTGTAACTGGGGATAAAAAGTGAATTCATTTCGACAATCCAAAACGTAAAAATCACGGGGTAAGCTAGACCAAGTATCAATACCAACGGTCAAGCTAAATATAAATGAATTATAGCTCATGCTCTGAATTTGGTGGGATCAGCTGGATGTATTTATTATGAGCTCCTTAAGCCGAATGAAACCACCACGAGGGATCGCCACCGACTATTACTGAGGCATTTGAGCCAAGCATTACATGAGAAACGGCCAAAATATGAGCAGACACAACAAAGAGATTTTCCAACATAATAATGTTCGGTCACATGTTGCAACGTCAATCAAAAATTACTTGAACCCACTCAAATGTGGTATCCGACATCAGTGGCTCTTCAACTGTGATCCGAGGACCTCTGGGGATCTCCAGCGTTTTTTTAGTGGTTCCACGGAGTCTGTCATATAACGTCTTTCATATAACGTTAAGATTTCCCTCTCTTATTGACTTTGAACGACCTCGTGAAAAAAAATGAAAGATGCGTAGTCCTAAATTGCTCTCAATGAAAAACATTTACTAGAATATGTATTTTGATCAAGAATACAAGTCAGGGCGGGGAGTTAAAAAACTTGGGGGTTCGCGAGGTAATGCTGATCTATAAGGGAAGAGGTGGGGGGGGATACGAAAACTTAAGAACCGCTATTTTACATCAGAATTCTCCAGATATTTCTGTTTCAGATTACCACTTGTTTCGATCAATAATTCATGGTCTGTCCCAGCAGAAATTCCCTTCTTACGAGGAAGGGGTGAAAAAGTGGTCAATTTTCGGATTGATTCTAAAGACAGTCGTTCTTTGAACTCTGAAAGATGGGGAAAAGTAGCGGCTATCGATGGACAACGCTTTGAGAAATCAGCTTGCTACCATTTTTTACAATAAAGCTTTAATTTTCACAAAATATCCATTAAAATTTACTAGTACGCCCGATAGTTTCTTGTACTTAAAATAAGTTCGTATAAAGTACCAATTAAATTGTTAAACTTTCCATATAATTAAGGGTAAAATAATGCCGATTAGTAAATAATCTCATCAAAATGTTTGAAAATGTGTAAATGTGTCAGTGCAAAATAAGCTCATTTATTAAAAAAAATTAAGCGAATATTTTGATTTTATTTTAACTTTTAAAGGAAAAAGAAGTGATTCTGAAAAACCGATTAAAAATAAAACGAGAGAATTTTGAAAGTCAATTGCAAAAAGTAAAATTATTTTTTGTCGGAATCATTGTGATTTCGCAATTAATGTTTCAGGTTTGAATTCGTTCAAATAATAAATAAGAATTTTTAAAAGAAAATAAACAACAACCTTTTAATAGAATTTTAGAGTTGAATTTAAACGTAAAAAGAGAAAATATAAAGAACAAAAGGATAGTTACAATATATTACGTATATTTCCTATTATTATTTTAAGCTATCATAAATTTTTTTTTCTAATTTAATTAAATGGTTTTTTTTAAATTTAAAAATATTTAGGTAGAAATACATTTTTAAAATTGATAGGTCCTAACTGTCAATAATTATTTCAAGGATTTTAAGTAAAGCAAGCAGTTTAAAAAATATATATGAAAATATAAGCTAAATGACTCATTTGAGGTTTGATATACACTTTGTGATAGCGATCAAAACTTTATTTCATGAAAAATATATAATATATAGTTGTATCGAAATAAAGTATAATAAAGTAAGTTAATATCATTCATCGTACATTTTTTTAATAGGAAAAAATAATATATTTCATATAAGACTTAAAGCCATTTGGTTTACTGTGAAAAAGATAGAAAACAAAATTTTAATTTAGGAAAAAAAAAACGGAAAAGCTTTTCTTGTACTTAATAAAACGTTACTTCAATAGCAAAAATAAAAAAAAGAATAAGAAAACGGCAAGAAAAAAGACTAATATTGCCACGCCTGCCTTAAAGATATGTTCAAGCATATGAAATATTTCCAAATTGGGTATAAATTATACCCTTTGAACTAAAACTGCAGCTCGGATTCGTCTAATTGCTGGGAAATTAGAACTGAATCAGATGTCAAATAAAGATAACTTTTATGCTTCTAGTTAGGTTTATTCGCCACAAATAAAGCTTGTTATAAGGGATTCCTCAGCAAATCAAGTTAGGTTTATCATGCAATCTAATAAAACTGAAATTCTCATAATTTTGAGGAGCATTCCAGAGTCAAATTAAATCTCTTCCGCTTCACGCGAAGCAATCAAAAAGAAACACAAACGTAAACATACCTTATTGGTTAAAATTGGACGAGTATGCGTTTACTTTCAAGCATCATCACAATTACACACCCACTGCATCCGCCTATAATTGTACACTTGAAATGACTCAAAGCAAAACTCACAAACGAATCCTTTGGACAAGAGGTAAGTTGTGAGACTTGAATGAGATCGTCTACTAAATACGATACGTCATTACAAACAAGGAAAGCCATGAATATCCTATAAAAAAAATTCTATTCCAAAAACTTCTTATGGTTTTTAAATGATAATTGAGGAGGAAGGAAAAGTTATCATCTTCATAAACAATTGAGATTCGATTTGTTTTAAGGAACCAGCTTTCATATGCACGCGAACTCTGAAGAAGTAGATATTGTTATTTTACAAAACAGAAGTATACAAAAAATGCATATCGTAGAAAATAAAAAACTGTTGAAAATAGAGTTGAAAGAAGCAGGAAGACCTTGAAGTTCCTGTGCATGTAATAAAATACTTATAGTTGCTGCCAATGGTTCCCTCAAGGTTAAACGGAAGACGAGTACTATAAAATTCTTGAATTGTCAACAAAAAGCACTGTTTTTGAAGTTTATATAATGAAATAATTTAGAGTTATTTTTCTTAGAGCTTGGGAATTGAAGAGGCATACTCCAAGTTCCATAAAATAAGCCTATACACTAAACACTAAATTAAGTTGAAGGACTTTTTAAATCATATTTATAGATATGAGAAATAATTATAAGAAAATATGCTTGCATTTACTGTTGCATATATTTGGAATAGTTTAAAATTCTTAAGATAATAAATTGCGTAAAAGAATTAAATTTCTTTTAAATTTGCAAGGTAATATGCAAATTACTAAAAATGAAAAAACAAGTTGTGACAAAAACAGAATTCTGTTTCTACTCGAATAACTCATAAAATGTGGTTAAAATACAGTAGTTATATCTTTCCCTAATTTAAAGGTCGAAATTTGAATTTTTGGGCCAATAATTAACTATAAAACTTTTCGTCATAATGTAATAACAGTTAAATATTATCGTACTCTGAAGGTTCTAGAGCTTAATTATTAACTAAAATTACAGTAATCAAAATTTATTATAGTTTCATGTGTTGTTTGATACAATTAATAATAATTTTTTGTTCTAATTTTCATCAAAATCATTCAAATGACACAAAGCTAGATTTATTTTTTTACTTTAAAAAGATTATGATTAAAAACAAACAAACATTGGACAGTGTTATGAAATAGATTTAGAAATCCCTCAGATCCCTCAGCGATACGTATCAGATTATTTACAGGTCAAAAAATACAATGCTATTTTTTGTTTGTGCCGATGCTACTTTTCTAAATATTGCTCACTGATTGATGATTGATATCCAGTGAACAATAATTGTCAGACAAAATTCCTTCGAGTTCTCATGTAATAAATGAGAACCTTTGACACAGCATGCTCAGTTGCTTTTCAATTTAGAGAATTAAAGTCATTAACGTCTATCTTTTCGATAAACAATATTCAACTGATATCCAGAACAAACAGTATAGTTTCCGAGGTTAAATCGATAAGCTGAGTGACAAGGGTATTGTAAATCAATGATTTCAATAGATGCGTGCGGTAGATTTCGAAAGATGGGTCTCAATTTTCCATTCATACTCTTCCTCCCCTTTTTTGAAAGCTCATAACACTCCTTCTCTTCCGGTTTAGACCAATTGCAACTTAGTCTTTGTCGCCTAATTGTTCAGTTTGAATTCACATTGATGAGTTATGTCCGAAATAATAACTGAAACATATACACATAAAGTCTTGGTGACAAAGGTTAAATTGCAATTGGTTACTGCCAATGTCACTGTAAGGGAATTTTATTTTTGTATGAATTACAAAGTACACCCAACTCTTTTTATACACTGTCTTTTTTAAAAATGATTTGAAAATAACGCAGTACACAAATTTAACGAATTTTTTTTACACGAATTTTTTGTTCTAGTATGAATTCCAAAAAAAATTTGGGGACTCGTGCCCTATGGATGAGGAAGATTTGACCAATTTTATGATAGTTTATAATAATAAAGAAGTCGATACTGGTGAAGTTCAGCTATTAACAGTTGATTTAATTCGTGAGGGCTTGACATTTGCAACAAGTAGAGAAGAACATTTTGTTACTCATGATCCTAACATCGGACATGCATTAAAATTTTTACGTAATCTTGTGCAGCAGGATATCAAGAATTATGTAATCAACTTGAGAAACCAAAAAGACAGCCGCTAATAAGATTTTGTTACAGCAAAAAACCAACAGAGGCCGTTAATAACGAACAAAATTCTTCATTTGAATCAACTGTTGTGCTAGACATATCTGACACATCTACTGATGATAGCATTTTTGATCCAGTTCATAATAAACTTGCATGCTTGTGTCAAGTAGCGATGGAATAGCTGTTAGTTAGTAGTTTTATTCTAAATTTAAATTAAAATTTTTATATACTGCATGTACTTATAGACTAAATTTTCACTGTACACTAATTTTAATTTTTTTTGTAGCACAGATGAATTTTTTTTTTGTTTTATAAGTATGTAACATGGATTTTATTATTACTTTTTTGCTCAGTTTTCTAAAGAACGTATTAACCATGTAAAAAAAAGAGTTGGTTGTAATATGTTTCTGAAATATATAAGGGAAATAATGTAGATCCTGCTTACTATAGCTATCCATTAACCGGAAAATATAATGCGATTTATGCAACAGAGGAAACATTCTCTTATATGCCTATTTAAAACTGAATAATTTAGATTTATTTAAGGGTAAATATCAAGAGATTAAAAAAAAAGTTTTAGTAACTGAAAGTTCACCCATTTTGGGATATAATAATGACAAAGTAGAAAAAGTGATAATACAAGAACGATAATAACTTTTAAAACGATAATCCGTAGGTGTTGTCTCTCAAAATTTGCAAGTACTGTAGAGTATTTCCCAACCCTAAACTACTTATTTTTTAACAAAAGGAGATCTTTTATCATCATTCATATTACAAGCAGATTTTATTCAAGTACATTTAAACCTAACAACAAAAAAATACCGTCTTCACGCTGGAATTTAAAAATTTCAAGACAACGTGTGAAATTTTGTTTCTTCTTCCATACCTATAAATAAAAATATAAAAAAAATCTGAAATGGTGGAAAGTTTAAGGTAAGAAATGGGCAAGGCGGATGTTCTTGGGTTAGAAGGTCATCAAGCGCTGAACAAAGCAGAATTTTACGGAGTAGAACTGTAAATTAAGCTGCGCAACACCTTTAGCATCTAAAATGAATAAGACTTAATATGTCGCCAGAGTCGTAGTGTGACTAGATCAATTCGTGACTTACATTGGTGTTACAGTCAAAATGACCGTGAAAATTCGACTCACGGATTTGGATTCTGGCGTTCCCTCATAGGGTTTGACCTGCTATAGATTATATGTCATAAAAACGTTCCCTTTTCCAAATTTCATACTCGTAGGAATGTGTTTCCATACAAAATGTATCTTACATATTCAAAGAGTAATTCCAAGCCTTGAATATTAAAACAAATAAGTGGTTAAATTAACCCTTTGCCTGTGACGCACGAACTCAGTTCGGGCAACGCAAATGCGTCAATTTTTGAATGCTCGAGCTGAGTTCGGGCAAATGAAAATTGGTCTTTCAATCGCATGAAGCCCGAACTCAGTTCATGTAATGTATAATATTTAATTTACCATTTTTCCAATACATGGCGATACTTCCTGTAAAATGTTCGGTAGCTTAGCGCCGTTTGTCTGATTTTTGTAATTTTGCAGTTCGTGTACACGAACTACACTGTAAGAGATTTGTAAAATTCAAAGGATTTTGAGAGACATGGAATTCATGAAAGACGATATAAATAATAATATTCTTGTGTATTAGTGTATTACATTTATCTTCAAAATTATGTCATTAGATTTATTTTGCTATAATTTGACCAAAAATTATTGTAATTCATTAGCATTTCCAATATATGCGAAAATATTGAATACAGTAGTAATTTCGCTTAAAAATTGTTTTTTTTTTTTTAAATAATCTATTTTTAACATTTTGGCGATAGTAACAAACAAAATTAAAAAGAAAAAAAAATCCATTTTTGGCACGTTTTTCTTAAATATAATATCTTTCACAGGCAAGGGGTTAAACCGTAAATATTGGTATGTGCAAGAGGAAGATAAATCTACAAATATCTTAGCAATTCTTTCTAAAAACTTACCAAATTTTGAAAAGCATGAAAAGATTGCTTTGAAGCGCAGCTTCTTAATTCATCTCCTTTCGTCTAGCTAGCTTGGCTTAGAACAATATCACATTCGAGAAATCTCCACCCCCACCCTCTCAATGGTTGAGCAACTCGCTCATTATCTGTCTGTTATCCAGCATCTTGTGCGTATTAGTGTCTCTAAAATTTCAGTAACTCAACTCTATTTTTAAAACATATTTAGACTTGGAATTATGTAAAAACAAAAGAGAAGTGCTTCACACACAATTCAAATTCCTACTATCAGCAATCCTCTTACTTTCATGCATACATTTTAATACAAAATTGAAGCTAAATGTAATTATGAAGAGAAAGAGATAAAAAAATTTAAATAACCATTATTTCTGAAGCGATCTTAAAGATTTGAAGGAATGAGAAAGTATTTCAAACGCTCTAACATGAGTAAGAAACAAAAAGTAACTAAAAAATAATTCTTAGGTTTTTTAAGAAACTAACAATTTTAAAGGTTTAAAATTTACATTATATTTAAAAAATAAAAATACAAGGTCAAAGAAACATTGTTTTCATATTTCTTTGATATATTGACAAAGGAAGGTTAACTTATTGATGTAGTGAGTAAGTGTTTATTAACGTAGTTCTATGAAATGAGGACTATTTGCTATGGACCTCGTGATTTTGAACCATGGTCAAATTACTAGAACAGGGGTGACCAACCCGCAGTTCACTTTGAATAATTTTGCGGCTCTTGAGATTTTTTACAGCTTTACAAAATACGATTATTTTGTGCAATATTTTTGTTTTTAGTGTAGTGTTTTGTAACAAATAAACCCCATAATTGTTTCTATTTTATCACGTTGCTTCTGTTTATATAGATACTTAGAAGTGGGCAGTATCGCATTACAACCATACCACTAGCATCACGCTGGATTCCTGTAACTTTTTTTCAACTTACACCTGTGAATCATTTTTTTCGGAAACGAAATTTATCAAACATAAGTCGCGCTCAAACTTATCGGACAAAAATCTGCAACATCCATTACGATGAGCAAATACACGCATTTGAGATCGACTTGCAAAAACTAAGTGATAGAAATGAGAAACGAATATTTTATTAGTTAAATAAATTAAACATTATTTGATCATTGCATGACAATTATTATATTATCTATATCTGCACACACGGAAAATAATGAAAGCAATAATAATAGTTTATTCTGCTTTAAATTTTCACTCCAATAAATGTTTGCAATGGGTCCAAAAATTTAATATAAAGATATATATTTTTATATACACCCTACGGGATTTTAATGTTTTCCCTAAGTGGCCCGGAAGGTCATTTGGATTGGCCACCCCTGGAATAGGACGACACCTGACCTGGCACCTTCTCCGAACTTCACACCAAGCCAACAAACATCCTTTTCGAAGAATATTTTTTATTTGTGAATACTTCGAATTATTAAGTACCGAAGAAAAAATGTTGAAGTTCTAATTATGCTCATAAAATTTTGAATACTTTTGAAAATGTTTACAAATGTAAGAAAATTGAAATCATGGGGGACATCCTTTTTAAAAATTAGTTACGCAATTAAGTTCCAAATTTTTTAAAAATTTTAAATTTATGCGAATTTTTATTTAACTAACTGCAGTTAAAACTAAAATTTATTATTTGATTAGATAAGTATTATGATTATGTATTTGATATATTTGCATACTATATATATAACTCGCGCAATATTTTAGAAATTAATTACCCCTATTGAGTTAAGAGGAAGAGTGTTGCCCTTATAAACTAAGTATTTAAAACACAATAAAGAAAGGTCTTTGGACTAAAATTGATTCATTTAGAGAGTGATAGTTTATATTTTTTAACATCACATTCCACTTTTTTTTGTAAGATAGAATTAATAATACTGAATGCTACAGAGAGTACTTATGAAAAAATAGCCGAGGCAAAAAGTATTTTAATACATTAATGAACTGAGAGGAATGCTCTTGCTTGCTCCAACTTTTGCTAAGAATCGTAAAATGTTAACGATAGTTGTTGTCTGTGAAACAGTGCAAAAATTCCACACATGACTACCATACAATCATAAAAACTTAAAGAGTACCACTTTTATTGACAGAAAAAATATTAATCCGGATATTTACTGTGACAGTTACTGTCTGTTTAGCACTTTAAAGCAAACGAATAACCAACACATTCAGAACTTGATTTACTCTACCGCTGATCCGAAAATTACCATCATATTCGGATTAGAGTATTTCTCTTCTATCGAAATAGAGTTTAACCTCATTTGAAGCTTCAGGCAAATTAAGGGAGGACTAAGAGCTATAGTAAATTTATAAATTAACTAGTTTTTCCAATCGTCGGCCTTACTCAACCAAATGTCTACTTGACGTAGCTCTTGTAAATCAAACGAATTACGGTGGATAAGAAAATGATTGGCTGTTAGTGAACATTTATGCGTTTCGGAGCATCCTGTTGGATATACCCTAAACAGATGAAAGAGAGTTGTAAATGTTAGCAAAGAGAACAACTCAGTGAACTTCATTTTATTGCCTTTGGAATTCATTCAATGACTTGCGCCACATTCATTAGAGTAAACCTGGCGGGGATAATGAAACTACCAAAGAAATTTAAGATTACTGAACTAAAATGACTACCTCTAGAAAAACTAATCGAAATTCATCTAATCACCTCATTTTGTTTAAAAAGAAGAGAGAATATTAGTCATGACCCTTGAAGCATGCACAAGAAGAGATCTTTATATTTTGAATTTCTTCTTTAATGAGAACAAAGTTTTAGAATTGGGAAATATAACTCAGGAATAAGATAGTATACTTAATCCGAAGATCGTCATATAAAGTCTTACTTTTTAAACAAACTGCCCATGTTTTGATGCAATTTATTGTGAATTATAATTCATGGTATTTTAAATTAAATCGACTTTAATTATCTGAACTTCGAAAAAACAAACAATTTTTTAGTTGGTGGTACTTTAATGCATGGAAAATGGAATCCAATACATCAAAAATATTACGCTTAATTTTCTGATACAACAATTTGCATGACGTTTGACGGAGATTTCTAAATTTCTCCTACAAGGTAAGACGCTCATTAAAAAAATCATCTACTAAACAACAATACTCTAAGATGCAATTTTCCTTAAAAAATTTAGTTGTACAAAAATTTAGGAAAAGCATTAACTTTTTTAGAGGTGTGTCTAGCAATATTTCTATTTTATTTAAAAAATGTATCACAGAAAATATTTCAGGTTTTTTTTTAAAAAAATCTTATTTGAAAGCTCTTATTTCCACTTATTCTATGATATATAACTATTAAGTTTCTAAATAATTTCAAATAATAGTTATTATAGTTTAAATTATATATATATATATATATATATATATATATAATGTATTGTTAAAAAGGAGTACTAAGATAAAAACAAATGGACATTTCTAATTAAAAGAAAATAAGTATATATAAAATTTTATAAATATTCTATAAATCACAATACTTTGATTTACAGTTATTTCCTAACTTTTTGTAAGTTCAATTACAATATTGATTCAAATAAATGGAATTATCTGCTCGGAATAATTAATTTGATTTTTTATATATAACGCAATAAATTAGGTGTAGGGGCATTAAATTTTTGGTTATGATAAAGAAATAATAGCGATCGCATTGAGTTGTAATTTTTAAGTAAATATTTTCCATAGTCAATTGACAAAGTTTTTTCCAAGATAGTGGAATATTATCTAATAAAATCAGTATCCCTTGACTCCATTTATTAAACGGAACACTGTCTGAATCTCAAGAGATCTAGTTCGCTAAACTGGATTTCATAATTCTTATCAATAGAATTTCCTAGTAATTTTTATGTCCTCTAAAAAGAACTAGAATTGATAATGAACCTTCCACACAACATTCTTTCAATTGCCTCATTTCTTAAGTTCAGAAACAACAACATTTCTAATAGATTTCTTACATCGAGGAGTAGAATTTATGTCCCCTGGATAGTTTTGACAGCCATAGTTCAAGTTCAACAACATTATCTGGTGAGACGGGTAATATTTCTAAGTTATCGGATAGGATGGCAATCTGCACAAAAGGTCTAGAGGTATTTTGTTTTTACTTCACTTATCGGTGGAAGACAAAGCATTTGACCGTATATCAGTATGTTTAGTCTATTTTGAAGTGGATTTCAAACTTTTTTTGTATCATTTGGTCGTTAGTTAAAATCAAATATGCCCCAACGGAATGGATTGGTGAACTTTCAATGATGTATTATGAACAGCTCTTTTCTTTTGATCTACTAGGTCGACGCGGATACTATTTTTACTTGTTGTATGAGATAATTTGTTTTAATTATACTTCAAATATGAAAAAGCCTCGTAAAAGTTCTCTATTTTAAAACACTTTACCTAATATTTGTAACTCAAACCTTCGTAAAAATATCCGAATGAAATATATGCAAAATATCTTACAGGAATAAGAACTATTCTGTACAATTGTCTACTCAAGTTAATGTTTTCAAAAACAAAGCAGTTTTTATGTAGGTTTAGGCGAAAAATTAATAATACCCTCATTTGGAACTTGCTTAGTTTTCAGCATTGTTTGGAATACTTTCACGCGAACAGATGCAAAAATAAATTTCAAATACATTAACTCTTAAAACTCATACAAAAAACTTACAATTTATTTCCTTATCATTTTACAAAAAACAAAGATAAAAATTATGCAATTTTTTATCTGTTTTTTCAAAATATGTACATTAAACATATTTCTAAAGTTTCTTCTCGTAATATTTGAAGGGATTTAGTATGAAAGATGTGCCTCTCAGCCATTAATTTGCGTTACATCTCATTTATAGGCTTAATGTGAATGTAAGAATGTCTTTTAAAATAAATAAATGCAGAAGAAAATGCGAGAAAATGCAAGTTTGGTTTTACGAGACAAATCACCTTGTTTCTTCTGTCAAAAAATTTATTCAAAATATATTTCAGAATTTCAATATTTTGATAGCAGCATAATTTAGGAATTTTCTTTTTCTTTCGAAAGAAAAGAAATTTTACCTAACAGAATTCTAAGAAGATAGAAAACATGTTTTGCATTTATAATCTACTTTCTAAATCACCAGAAAAAAATTTGTCAAGTGTCAAGCCTGTTGCAATATACATATTAATCTTTCTGTACTTTTATTTAGATGTGTAAAACTTTTTTCATGAAAAGTATTACTTTTTCAAAATATATATAACCTCATTGGAATTATTAATTACATAATTATACATTATTTATTTTTATCTTAACACATGTATCTGTTTACTTTCTCCCTCATTAATTATTAATAATTTATAACAACTGTATATGGATGGTAAATACGTAGAAAAAGTGCACTATTTATACTATATATAAAATGAAGAATTAACTACTATTATTATTCTTTGTTCATTATTAATTGCAATTTAAAAGCAGAAATTTTGCTTCTTCAGTTCGTTGAGTTGAAACTAAAAACGTGCAAATAATCGAAACGATACAAATAAAAATTGGACATCTTATAAATTATGAACAAAATCCAAAAATATGAAAATGAAATAAATTACATTAGACACTATTTTTCGTAGATTTATTTGAGTTAATAAATATTGAAAAAGTTTTCCAATATAAATAAAATTATTCAATTTTGGAAGTAGATTTTGTTACTATTAAGCCGGACAAAATTCTTTTTAGTGTACTTTTTTTTATTTTAAAATGTATTGTTTTTTGAAAGAATTTTAAAAATATGCGAAGAAACTTCTTACAGTAGTGAATCTAGCCCTTTTGCCCCTGAAAGTACATTTATACATAAAAGATATATGCTATAATATAATGCATTATTATTGTACTAATGTACTGTTCTTTTCAGTTGAAACTTTGAATTTTCAATGAACTCTGACAGTGATAAAACCAAATATACTTACTAATTGTCTATTAAGTAAACTAAAAAATCAGATTTACTTCTGTTGTATTTTCTCAAATTTCATTGCAATCTAATTTGACTTTTAATTCTTGTAAGAAGTGCTAGAAATTATTAAAAAATAACTGAGAGAGAAAGTTATGTGAATTATTTGGAATACGATATCACAGTTAACGGAATTTCGGGTATAATTGCAATAAATTTTTAAAAATCGTAATGGCATACATCAAAAACAATTTTCGAAATGACTTAAAGAACACAGTACATTTTTCTTGAAAATCGTAGAACGTGCTCTTAACAACTTTATTTGATGTTAAAAAATTGCGAAGGAAGAAAATTTGTTTCACTTAATTCTTTTTAAAACAGTAACTACTCAATTAAATATTTGAAAATGCAATGAACTCAGAAAATTCACAAAATATAACGGCTCTAATGTTATCTTTTTGAGAATGTAAATTTGAATAGAGAGAACATTTTAAAAAGGAACAGGCTCATGTTCTTAATCATCAGAAGGAAAGGTCACCCATTCATTGGCTCAATTCTTCTCCCTAGAAAGGTATGTTAATTACCCTGTTTAACAATTAATAGCCGATAATTGTGTTTATCTGATCGTAACTTAATAACTCCCATTATACCTGTTTCATTTTTTACAAAGTAATTAGAACTGACAATTTCCCACCGTATAAACTTGTAATGGTTGTTCTGTTCTCAAACTGTAATTTATATTGCGTAATCGGTAGGCTCTGTTAAATCGTTGTTCAGTTTTTTCAAAACGCTTTACACTACCATCCGTAGAAGATTGAACAATTCTAGAAATATATAAGTATCGCAGCATAATAGCTAGAAGTCTGTAAGAACCAATGTCTTTAAAAGCAATATTTAGCCTTGATATTGGGAAAAGCAGCATTACGTTGCATATTTTATGTGTTCTTATACAACAATGCAGTCTAAATTAAGTTACCGCTTGAATAAGAAATGATAAATATAGAAAGGTATTACTAAACACTAATTGAAATATTCTGAAATTCTCGAAATTCCCAGTTTTGAAAATGCAACAAACACAATACAGATGCGTCCATTTGTAGTAATCTGACTCTCATGATTGTCTTCATATAAACATTGGATCGAAGGAAAATTACTTTAGGAAACGCACCGTATTTCAGGAATTTGGAGAAAATACGAGGTTAGAGTGTACAATTGGAAATACATATGCTATGAAAAAGTAATATCTTTTGTTGCTATCTTCTTTCGAATCTACTGTGAACTCACCCACATATTTAACACAAAAGCAGTTTCTTCCAAAGGACTCCTTTACGCCAACTACATCCTTACCAGTGAAAAAAATCATGTGGAAACACAAAAAATAATAACTTGTGGGTTCAACGATTATATGAAATGGCTCGAAATGGTGAGGTTTTGTATGTTATTTGAGGAGATGTTGCATATACATTTGCAGCAAGTGGGGGAAACATAAAGAAAAATCAAATATTGACGGTCAAATGACGTCACAGGTACAAACACGTCCTAAACATAACATGATTGCCTTTGGTAAACCTGCGTTTTCATTTGTGTTTTCGGAGCTGAGTTATGAATGGAAGCTCCCTGTGCTGTGAAAGCATTAAGGCTTGCGCGTGCTAAAGAGGAATGATTCAGGGTTAATGATGCGTAGAGTTATATATATAAAGTTATCGTTCGGTCGACATTGTTAAGTGCGACCAACAGATGAGTGACCTGGGAGCGGCGTGACCATTGCCGGTCGAACTGGGAAGAAGGTTAAAAGACAGGAAATCTATCTCTTAACAAAAAATGGACAGAAACGCAGTAGCCAAAGAAATCACGCAATTTTCGATTTTTAACACTATAACCATTTAGAAATTTTGTTTCATTTCTCGAAGCAAACTTTGGCACGGAAAACTAATTGAAAGTTGCAGAGTACATGAGATACGAAAGAGAATTCACAGATTACTAAACTTTTGTATTCGTTCTTAAATGATTTTATTAGGGCATTCAATGTTACATTTATGTTAATTTGAAACATTCTTTGAAGAAGATCATTTAGGCGTGAATAATACAACTAAACAATATTATTCAATACTTGTGTTGGGGTGATTATCAGTTTTTATTTTCAGCATCTAAATTTATCATGACATAGTGGAAGTTTTTATTTAAGCTAGCATTCAGAACACATTTTATAAGTGTTTCATACCAAATTAACATCAACTTAAATGTCTTCTTAGATTAAATTATCTTTCTTTCAGTTAGCTTCTTTTCTCTATTGAAAAACAGAAAACATAATTATTCATTAAAAATCCTTTCTGTAAATCTAATTTTCGGTTATGTTTCTAAATTGAGTAAAAGCAAACAATATTGAATTAATTCATTTTAAAATACGCGTGTCGGTGAAAATTCTTAAAAACTGCACTCTTTTATTAAAAGGAAACTTGCAGCTTCTGTTTACAAATTTTTTTCATTTTTTCATTGCTTAACTCTTATCTTATTTAATGTATAAAAAGCATTAGGATATTTTTATGTCAATGTACACTTAATACTTGCTACAAAATTTTTTCTCACTCTATTAAAAATATATCAACGTACGCAGTAGTTTCATGCATTTAAATAAATTCTAAGCAAATATTAAAGATATCACATACTTAAATTAAATTTATTGATACAAGGTAATTTTTATAAACCTATGAATATATCAAAATATTAATAAAAGTATAAAGACAGTTTTTCGATATAAAAATAAATTTTTTATAGGTATTTTTTTTATGAATTTCCTATTGCTTGTTATATATTATAATATACTTCAACAAAAAATTGATTGTAAAGCCAAATTTAACAGTATCTTACAACAGAAATTAAAGGGTTTAAAATTATATTCGATAAAAAGAGCTATATAAATAGATTAATGCATATAGTTTCTTTCTTATTCACAAAACAGTAACCGGTCTTACAGATTTTGAAAGAAAAGAACTAGCGATAGAACATTGGGGCAATTTAAAATCAGAGCATTTATTTTCTTTCTTTTTCGAATAAGCAAACTATACTTAAAGCTACTTTGTCACTGTTCAAAAGCGAACAATCGTACACTAATTGATTTGACTGATTTGACATGATGCTATCGAAAAATTAAAAGCCTTAACCGCTTTACTTTTCCACCCCTTGAACTCAAACAGTTCATCTATCATATTTATGAGGAACACAATCCTCTGCTAAAAACGTATTATGAAGCCATCAAATTACATTATGAGTAACTGAACCGTCTATTATTTAATTAGAAGCTTCCGATTCCTGTCATCTCCTTTTCAAAATACCAACCCTTTCAATTACAAATCGCTTGAGGTGTAGATGAAACACCTGTCTCAGGACCGGATGGTCATTATGCTAGGAACTTCATGAATCTAATAAAATCTCAAAATGAAAGTCTACGCACGAGCGCTCAAAACGATATACCGGGTCACGGTTGAAACCAGGAAATTTGTATAAGTTGAACTAATTACGTACGGCAATTTGATTATTCAAGAAATGGCATGGTTATTTTTTTTCTGGATTTTGACATTTTTTTAGCTGTTGAACTGTAGCGGTTGTACGATTTTTTTTTTAATTTTGAAAGGAATAAAACACAATTCCGAATACTTGAATGGTTCGCTGCTGACATATATATCGAAAAATGTCAAGGCATTATACATAAAAAAAACTAAATGTATAAAGTATTCTTTAATAGTGAACGCTATATACTCAAGCGTATATGTCGGAAATGCACCATCCAGGCTAATTAATATTATTTGTTTTAGCTATTGTTAGGAAGCATATTCATCACTTTTAGAAAATAAAGAATGTTTCATATGAAAGATTTTCAAGCGGAGATAAATACAGTAAAATTAGACGTGACATCAATAACAGTCTGGTTATCTCTTTTGGCGAACAATAGTGAATCGTCTTGAAATATCAGCTCAGACAAGAAGGACATTATATATATATATATACACGTGTGTATAAATTTTTATTGGTTAAGTGTAATATTTCCTGAACTTGCATAAAGCATTTATTTTTCAACGTTATAATTCGTTTTCTATAAGAAATTTTATAATGAATTGATTTACAATTAGTGATGAAGTCCATCTGAAATATAATTTTATAACTTAATGGTTTACATTTATTCTTAAATATGTTTAGTTATTTTTGCACCAATTTTAAATGTGAATACGCTAAATACAACTAAACAAGTTTAAAAATGAATAATATATGAATATAGAATGTAGATCTTATAAATAAGTATATATAGAATGTAAATTTTAATAGGAATAATATATAAATTCAATGTAAATTTATGAAATTGAATGAAAAAATTTGAATGATATAATACGAACTAATAAATATATTTTGCACAATATACATAATAGAAAACCATGTGAGTTCTTGTGCTATTTTCATACTTACATATAACTCTTTTTATTCCCATTACATTTTATTTTAGCTACCTTATTTACTCAAAATAGATATAAATTATTTGAAATATATGCAATGTTTATTTCCAAAAAAGCTGTTAAAAATTACGTTATCTAATCTGCCAGTTACAATAGTTTTCGAAACAATACTAAGGAAATACGGTAATTTTTATAAAATAGCATAATTTCTAATTTGCTTAAGGCTATTTGTTTTTAGTTATCATCCATAAAGAAGAGAGAGAAAAAAAACTACGTGTGTATGAAAATATTCATTTACCTTTCTGTTAAAGAAGCTATACAACTTCCGATAAATTGAACAAACAAAAAGCTTAATCGTTTCTCTGTGAATAGGTCATGGCTTTTAACTCAATTGAGTTTGTTTTATCTTTTAAATAATGTCACCAAAGAAATTCTGTTGAAAGAAGAGAATGAACTGCACGCATAAGGAAGTTTTAAAAGTAAAACATTTTTCTTTTACTACGGATTACGTAGGGTTTTATTGAATTAAAAATTATAAAAAAATAAAAGATATACATATATATTTAAAAAAAATAATTGTTCTCAATATTAGCACATTTTGTATTCTGAAATCAGATTTTGGGGCATTTTTAGCTACTTTTTTCGCGTTAAACAAAATTTCGCAAATATTCGCTCCAAATGGCAGTTTTCAGAGTTTCCCGTTACGTTATCATAACTTTTCTAATTAATTTTTGTAGCACGAAATAATATAAAAATAGATTCCATTAAATTACTTAGCACATTAATTAAGGTAGCAATTTCAGATTTTTTATAGAGTGCACATGCGCTGATAGATCAAAGTGTAATGATAACTCAATGAGTATTTTAAGGGATATTTTGGGGGGTACATGTGATTAAACAGATATTTTAATCAAATAAAAATATCTGAACTACATAATTTTTTTATCAGTTATCATGCTTAAGCATCATACCTCTCGTGTTGAATTTTACAGTATGGGAAAAGTATTTTTTCATTTATTTACACCAATAAAAAACTGTGAGATTTTTCAAAAAATATATGAAATGGAGCTCATTTAGAGATTTGTAATCAACGTAAATACTATTTAATGTAAATGAATTTCAATAAGTTATGTTTATTTTCTTCATTGGTTATTCATCTAAAAACAATTAAAGGAATTTTTTAGAGTAAACAAATGCTCCAATAGATAGAAAGAATTCCGGATGTAAAAACACTTTCGCATGTACTACATCACATTCTTTTCAACATAAGATTAAAAGGAACTAAAGCATTCTGTAATTAAAGTCAAAACAATTGACTGTTTACATTTAAGAAACTTATTGACATTAAATACAAGCTTACTAAATGTGAACACAGACGTGTGATGAGCAAGCAAGTGCTCTAAATAATTACCCTACCCTGGATTGCTTCAGTGAAGAAATCTTTGGAATGTATGTGTACTACTTCTGTTGTTTTTTTCATTTCTATCATTTAAATTTTTTTCTGGAACTTAAGGAACTAATTGCTAATGGAACGCATGCACAGTTGCCAATTATGCTTCACTTCTTCTAATAGCTAATTTTCATGTACTCTTAAAAGGTTCCTATTAACTTAACACATTATACTTCGCACATCAACGCTATGTTATTAACATAACATTGTAGCATTTCCGAACTGGATTTTCAGGAGATGCCGACTTTTTCTTTTAGCGCATTGCTAATTTGAACTGCGGTTTAACTTTTTACATAACACTTAAAAGAGTTTGAATTGTAAGATAGAAACGGAGTTCTCATGCCTGTTGGTGGAAAACAAACAATGAATAAATCACATAATATAAAATTCTTCTAAATTTTTTTTTTCATTTTCCGTCAAAAAATTTTGAAACAGAACTTTAAAAAAAAAAAAAAAAAAAAAAAACAGAATAATTATGTAGTTTTGTTTACGAAATACCAATTACATTTAAATACATACAAGCAAATAGCTATCTATCTATCTATATCTATATGTTCTATATCTATCTATCTATCTATCTTATATCTATATCTATATATCTATCTATACCTATCTATATCTTTCTATGCCTATATCTATCTATCTATATCTTTCTATGCCTATATCTATCTATCTATATCTTTCTATGCCTATATCTATCTATCTATCTATACATATCTATATCTATCTATCTATCTATCTATACCTATCTATATCTATCCATACCTATCTATCTATCTATACCTATCGATATCTATCTATCTATCTACACAGTTTTTTAAAAATTTAAATGAATCAGCAGATAAGTTTAAAAACATATTCAATTGTTAGAGTGAATGTATAAATAGCTACAGTTTTTCTCAATATGCTGATTTCTTTATTGGAAAAAACTAATAAAAGAGCTTAAGTGGTGCTCTTTAATTGTAAAACATTCATAGAAATAAATTTCAATTAGAAAGATATGACCGAACATGCTGAACTCTATCATTCTCAAAGTCAGGGTCGAGTATTCTCTTTTTCTCTTTACTCCTACGGTCCTTCTCTTTTCATGACAACTCAAAGCAAGGATTTGGCACTTAACCCCTCCCCTTGGAATTACTGACATAGAGGAAGTAAAGAAAGACTCTTTGAAGCTAGGATTTTCAAAGGGTAAGTATTAAACAAAATTTAACAAAATTTGTTGCATAACTTAACTCTTGAAAATGTTACAGGAGAACAAGTTTGACAAATAATACATCTATTATATACTAAACGATTTATTTTGAATAATTTCCGAGATGACTAGTTGCTAATGATAACAAGGGTTTATTCATGTTACTCTGGTTCCTTTAAATTGCAGTACACCAGACATATCAAACTCATATGATATTACGGTCCACAAGCTCTATTTTATATTACCGTAAAATCTGGCGTATAACACGCACCCCCTTTTTTACGATGAATCCCGAACCGTACGTGAGCAATATTTTTATGTTTTGAGGTCAATTATTCGAGATATTATGCCAGGCTTTTGAAAAAAATAGTATTCTTCTAGAAATATAACCTCTTAAGATCATAAGGTATGTGATTTCTTTTTTAAATAAACGGTATTTCAATATATATAGAAGCCATAATTTTTTATACTCTCATCTCTTTTTCATTATTAAAACTATCATTTTTTATACTCGGCGTATAACGTGCATCCGTAAATTTCCATCTTATTTTTAGGGTTAAAAGTGCGCGTTATACGCCGGATTTTACGGTAAATAGAGGGTCACATGTTCTTAGTGTTAAAAAAAAATTAATAAATATATTCGAAACAAATGCACGTTTTTGGTTTAATAATAGCAAAATAAAGAGTATAATTAAAAAAAAAAGTTTAGTGAAATATACCTATCTTATTTTTATATTTGCGTCGGTTTGTTGTTTTATTATATATTATTATATGCCGATATATGGACCTGGCCTCAAAAATTAAACGTTACGAGACGCGAGTTAGACACCTCTGCAAGAGACCATTTCTTAAGATATAAAAAAAAGGAAGTAATTTTTAAAAAAAGAATTAATTTATGGGAAATGTAACATAATTTTGAATATAATAATAAGTGTTATATGTTATTGACAAGTATAGTAAAATAGGCTATACATGAAACTGTGACAATTATAATTTCAGATTGTTTCGGGCCATTTTAGATTTTGTTGCGTGGTAAGATTCCTCTGAAACTAGATATAATATATTATGAAAAAAACAATTGCTTGAAACAAACGTTGTAAGTTCTTGAATATATTACCCTAATCCAATAATGATTCAAGAATTTACCGGTACAGTTCACATAGGCGAGACAATTATTTTTTTATTTAGTATACCTTTCTTATTTTAAATATCTGTCGTATTTCTCGCAAAAAGGAAAGATGAGAAACATTAACTTCTAGAATATGAACAAAGAAAATAACAACTTTTAGTCGAAAAGAAGACAAAGAATTTCCACATCCGATTCCGAACTAAATTATACATAAAAAATAAAAGATAATTGATGTTACTGCGATTCAAGGTTTATGTTATTTCAACGTAATTTGGTTGGAAGGAAAATGCTTCGACTATTGTCATCAGGTCACGAGGTGACGAGCTTGGGAGACGGCTGCTTTGGACATGGATGTTTCAAGTTACTAGAAACATCGAATAGAGAGCAGGTCATTTGAAATGAGAGAATTAAAACAAAGGAAAACTCTTTAGTGTACTGATTATGCCATGTCATGACAAAACAGAACATTTCGTTAAGAAGGCTTATAAGGGGTATATTTAGAAACGCTTGAAGAGAAGCGGAAGATAACCTGACTGGACGAAGGTTTCATTAAATTAGGTTTTAAACTTTTTAAAGAAAGGTCAACGTTTCAAGGATAAGTTACTTTTAAGTTGTCGAATGTAATATGATACATGTATTGAAAAAATCTTTCAAAGATCGTATTTATATTCCTTAGGTCAATTAAACGTCTGGGTTATGGAATACAGAGACGCAAGTATATTAGCCGGTAAAAAGTAAAATTAATTCTTCATGCATGACAAATAAATACATTTTTGAGCATGCAGTTAATATTTGGGTTATATGTCGGAAAAAATGTCGCACATGTAGCATAATTATATTCCGTTAGTAAAAAAAATTCTACATTTTTTCATCCTACACAGAAATATTTTAAAACTAAGGAAGTTTTCAAAACTCAATCCTTTACTTTCGTATTAATATTTATCTTTCCTATCGCATTTTGTTCACTTGTTTAAAAATGATTGTATGCTCTTTAAAATTTTTTATAAGTATTATATGCTCTTCGTAAAATAAGCTCTATTAATGAAATTTCTTGGAATCTTCAAGAGCAACTAGCTAAAAAGAAGGATTTATGAAGTTAAAGAACAACAACAACAACAACAACAAAAAAATTCATTATCTTAGAAATTTTAAAAACGTTATGAAGTCACGAACAGTGTTATATTGGAGTTCATTAGATGGCTTTTTAAACTTTTTTTTTATTGTTAAATCTATTATCACAAGTGGTAATAGGTTTAACTTATGTTTTTAAATTGAATGTTCAATGTTATTATGTCATCTTAAATTTATAATACCACCTTTTCAAAAAAATATTTTTAGTAAAATGAATTTTTCATTTATTGCGCTTCTAGGATATATAATAGAATTATTTTCATTAAATCCTTAGAGCACGAGCTTTTTTCGAAAAAAACTGGTAAAAAATGATTGAGTTTTTTGTATAATAAATGAATATATGGGTATAGTGTATTTTTTGCAGTTTCAGTTCGGGGGGGGGTCCAGGGACAGGGAGGGTGGATAATAAGTTTGAATATAATCTAGCCTATCTATTTTTACTAAAGGGTTCTCAGATGGATATTAGAATTAAAATAACGTGAGGTACAAGAGCGCCCGTATTAGACACGGGCACGTGCAAATTTGCCAGTAACTTTTGTCCCGTGTCTGACACGGGCAAATGCGTTAAGGGGTTAAAGTCAATGCCTTCGTTTTCAAGATAATATATTTTTTTACTCATGAGTAAAATTATTTGGATGAATAATTTTAACTTATTTTTTTTCTTATACTCATCGAATCGATAATAAAGGACTTTATAAGCTTTGTATAGAATTGAGTGATATCTTATGTAGAATTAAGTAACTTCTTACACATGGAATCAAATGATATCTTAAATAGAACTAAATGACATCATAATCTTGTTGCATATAGTTGTAAAGAAGTAAAATTTTTCACATTATATGAAGCCGTATCTCTGACAAACTGGAATACTTTAGAGGCATTGGGAAAGCGTAGAAGAACAGTAAAAGGGAAATGAACCACCCAAATCAATTTTCTCAGCTAAGTAATGTAGTTAAGATTCAGAAGTTCAATTGAACAATAATGAAATTGGAATCATAGCATAACAATGGAACAAAATCTACTGAGCTTTAAAAACTACCTTTTAATTAGTCAAATCAAATATTTTGAAATTTCTTCCGGCATAGGAAGCTAATGCAGAAAATCAAAGATCAAAAAGCATTACAAACTTTACTGATAATAACAATCTAAAAGCTTAAGAACTCGCACTGCTTCACTTCATGTAAACAGACAGGAAGTTGTGAAGCACGAAATTATTACACGCTATAGAGTAGAAATGTGCCACCAGGAAACTATTGTAGTTAAAATCTTCGGTAGCACAGATGAATTCATTTTATTAACAAATTCGCAAACAAATTGAACTCATCCATACAACAATTTTCTCCTCAATCGTCAAGTTACAGGATGAATAAACAGTATGCATGCAGTTTTGCTAATCAATGGTTAAAAGAAATAGAACTGATTGCGTTTTTCAAATTACAGTGAAATTCGTTTAACGCGAAAACGTTTAAGACGAAATATCGGTTAACACGAAATAATGCAATGGTCCCAACAAACTACTATGCATTTCCATGCATTTTTGTTCTCTTAACACGAAAAAAATCTCTTAACATGAAAAGAATTCCCTTCTGGCAATGAACAAAATGTAGAAAACACTAGCCGGATTGAGCTGCCCGACTATATCATCGGTAGAATTCTTTGCAATAGATGATGATAATGTGTGTACAGCCCCAATGATGGCAGACAAAGACATTTTAGAATTTTTTCAAAGCTCAAAAAATGTCATAAATGCAGATGACGCAGTTACTGTCATGATAACATAGTTTTCATGATGTTTCAAAAGGAGGAAAATCATGAAAAGAGTGCTAAGTTATTTAGACGCACATTCCAATGGTAAAATGAACAACAAAATCGACGAAATCGAACAATTTGATTTTAAAAAAGAAAATGCAAAGAAAAATATCAGATTATTTTTCAAAAACTTAATAAATGTTTTGTTTTTCAAGAAAATTTTGTATTAAATACCATTAAGTTCTTGTGAATGTTTTTGTTTCATTGATTTTGATTAAATACATACATACACATATACATATCTATATAAAAATAAAATATACTCTAATAAACTTAATTTTGTTGAAATATGTTTTTTTGTAATATTCTTTAGCACAAAAAATATTTCAGTCCGTTAAGTTTCGTGTTAAACGATTTTCATTGTAATATATCCTATAAACTCTTAAATATATAATTTGTATTTATAAAATTTTAATATTTTTTTAAAACTTATAAAAAAGAAAAACATAAGAACACATCCCACTTTACGTTCATTCTGATTGTTCGTCTGAAATATGTTACAGAAGTTTCTAGATAAATAATACAAATAGTATTCAATTTTTTAAATTTTAGATCCGTAATTCTAATTAATATGATTTTTAAAGATTTTGCATGGGTAGATCAGTTGCACCTAAAATAACAAACTAAAAGAGAAACAACTGCGCAATACATATATGGATGCTTAGAATTACATATTTATTTAAAAAAAAAGAGTATGAACCCGTCTCTTTGTTTTATGCTAGAGGAACGTCTGAAAAAATTCCATTTTTCCATTTTCCAAACGTCTTCCATTTTTTTTCCTTTTTGATTCATGTTTAAAAATTTCTAACACTTATTGTTCTCTAATATGGAAAATTCTTTCAACTATATAAAAGAATTTTCACACAGTTTGTAGTTTTTGATATTGGTGAAAAAAGTACGAAAACAATGAATATTCAATTCAAATATGTATTGCCATGGTGCGAAAGCATTGAACCGGTTGGTACGCATACTTAAAGTGCAAGTCGTCTGTTTTGGAAGGAGTGAAATTTTTTTTTCAATAAATATTCTTCTCTGCATAACTATTGTATTTTTCATTTTGAAGAATTTCAGTTGTGATATGCATTGAATGTTAAAACAGGTATTATAAAGGAATCTTTTGAGGGTAGAGGCATGAAAAAAATGGCTTTTAAGTTCTAAAAAACGAAAACAATGAATGAACAAAAGGGGTTTTTTATTGAAAATGCTAAACAGGAACAATAAACATTCTTAATTTAAATAGTACGTAAAAATGCAACTCTCTCTAAAACTATTTCTTTTAAATAACCCTTTAAATTTTTTTTCAAGACATAAATCCACTTTTTTCAATTCTTGACTAAGATAGTTGATAAAATCTGCATTTATAAACACTTCTAATACAATATATTTTTTTCGCTGCTCGTTAAATAGTTACTTTAAGAAACTAAAATGTTTTATTATACTTAAAATTATTTACAAGAAATTTTAAAAATAAATAAAATCTTTACTGTGAAAGATAGTTTATTATTTATTTTATTCAATAACATTTTGATTTCGACAGTTATAAAAATAATGTACTTATAAAAAGAACTGCGAATTATAGTATAAGTTTAAATTTATTAGTTATATATATGTTGAAAAATTTAACAAACATTTCTGCTAATGTTTATTAATTGTCAGTGAAGCTTATTCTTATTGACTGTTTCACTGCACATATTAATATCCTTTGATAAACAACATAAAATTTTATTAATTTAGACAGATTTTATCTTGATAAAATAAAATTCAGAGATAGAAAATTTTATTAATATTTTAAATATAGTATACAAAATGTCTGAAAAATTACTGTATGCTTTTCTTTTTTGTACGGATAATTTATTTCCACCCATAATTGAGAAAATCATGAAAAATTGCGTTAAGGCAACACAGTACGATTCAATTGACAAAAATCGGTCAAAATTTCCAATAAACACTTTTTACCCATAATTGTTTTTCATATATAATTTCCTATAATCTCACAAAATTTTAAAGCTATAATTAAAAAAAAATAGAGTTATGATAACTTTCATGATTGCTTTTATTTATTCATATCCCAATGGCAAATAAAAACTTTAAACTGCTTTATCTCAGAAAAAAATTTAGTTTATCTTCATTTAAAATGCTCAGACATTTTTTTTTCTATTGTGCCAAATGCTTTGAAATTTTTTTACCTATCGTTGATAGTATATGTAACAAAAGTTGGTATGCATTTTTGAATCAAAGCAATACTTGTTTCTTAAAAACAGTTGAATTTAGGATTTACACATTTTTTTAAGGAATTTCTAATAAGTATTCAAGAAAAAAAGTGTTTTGCGTATATCAATCATGCTAGAAGAAAACTCACACCAACTTTCGTTAAACATAGTGTGAAATATTTGGAAATCAAATTTCTTGTGTGTACGTCAATTGTTCTAGGAGGAATGGCATTTTAAAATCCACATTCATAACTTTTAAAACTTTTCTTTTAAAAATTAAATGGTTAGTCCTTTTTATCCTTTTGAGCACAAAATAGTTTTACGTAATATATATATATACATTAGTTACAAGCAAAAAAAATTGTAAAAGCCATTCAGTCAAAGATATTTTTATAAATCGTACCATGTCTATAACATTTTTGAGAGACTGAAATAAATTAATTTAAAATTAAATCTAATAGAGAATATATGTTTTTACATGCACAGTTAAATATAGAATTATGGTTTTTAAATATAAGAGATTTACTAAAATATAATTTTCAACTATTCGCTTTCCCTTGAGTAGTATTTTAAATGTGAAGAATTCAAAGAGAGAGAGAGAGAGAGATTTAACTTTAGTGATAAACTACATCCAAATTAAAAATAGAAGCATGTCCCAGCTTAACTTTTTAAGTAATTATCAGATTAATTTTATCTTATTAAAATAAAACCTGCTTAATAAGGTGCTTTTTATGTAAATTACAAAAGCTTGTGTATAATTTTCATATAGATTTCGAAGTATATATTAATGTCTAAAGCGTGTATATTAAAGGAGAAAAATACATTCACAAAATCGCTTCGTGACAAAAGCTAAAGTTGTATTCGTGTATAAAGATAAAAAGTACTTGGAAATTAAAAATAATTGTACTTTTCATAAATCATGGCCAGTTTTTGTTTAAAGCATCTAGATAAGGAAAATGGTAGCTGAAAAAGTAGAAAATTCTTAGAAATGCATGATTCTTTGTGTTATTATTGGCTCTTACTAATAGAGTTTTGCTTTTAAAACACCAATCGGAAAAGGACAGCAATAAATCGATGGGGGAAATGTATTATCGATATAATCGATTTAACTCGTGAGGACGAAATTAGAAATTTATTCAATGGATCCACTACTTGAAGGTTTAGTTATGATATATCTAAATACAGGGAAATATTTAAAGTTTTTTTTTATTGAGTTTTACTACAGTTTATCAACGACTTTATATTTTAAATTAAAAAAAATGCCTCATTCACATCTCTTGCTTTCATATATCAACAGTCAGGTAATAAGTATGTATAATTCATAATTTATCCATGCATAATCATTACCTATAAGTCAATTTTTTTATCATTTTGATTTACAGATTGAATTATACACTATATTAATATAACTCAGTCATCTCAAATAAAATTAATAAAAAGATGTTAAGCGGAACTCAAATAAATAAATAAATAAAACAAGTAAAACTATCAGAACCGACTACCAATACACATGACAAAAATAATACTTGAAAAAAGTTTGAAATTTTTTTATCGTAGTTGTGGTAAAAGTATATATATTGACTCCCATCCGGTATAGTGGTAAATGATACTGACTACTGTGTCGTAGGGCCTGGGTTCGAATCCCGGTGAAGGCAGGGATGTTTGTAAGTGTATACTGCCTTTGTGGCAGGGGGGAGCCGCAAGTCCTCTCGTGAGGTTGGTGGAAGGGGAAGAGAGGTGCGAGGCCCCTGACAACACCAAAGCTATTCCCTCACAAAATTTGGGTGCAACCGAACCAAATCGTAATATCATCTGCAAGGTGCTCAAAACTACGGCTAACGATAGGCGTACATATAGCACTTTACTACGTGGGATTTCATGGACCTTGATCTGACACCGTCAGACAGGTGGCATTAGTAACAACAAAACATGTATTTGTTTATTACTGCTTTTAATTATTAGGCAAAAATTTCTCAGTAAAATGTCTTCATTGTTAGAAGAAGGCTATTTTTAATCTCTACTACAAAATTTAGGTAACTATAAACTGTATGAAATATAAGGGTAGCAAAGTTATAAAAGAGATCTGTTTCAAAAACATTCAGATGGATAACAGTTATATTTTGGGAAAAAAAACACACAAATTGAATTTACAAATTCCATTCCCTTTCTCAACTGGGTTGATTTTTGAAATAAATTTATTCAAGAGTATTTATCAGTTTTTAGCAATGTTTTAATTTTAATTAAAGATGCTTAATGCGAATAAAGTTGTCTTTAATATTAATTTCCTTTTTTCATCGATAATAAATGAAATTATCAAAAGAAAACGCACCCCCTTATATACACCATATAAAACGCGCAACCCCTTTTTTACGAAGAAACCTGAAATGTACGTTTATAGTGCTCTTATGTTTTTCCAGTCATTTATTCAAGGTATTATCCCAGACTTTTGAAAAAATAGTATACTTCTAGAATTGCAAGTTCTAAAATAACTCATATCTTTAAAATAAACAGTATTTGTATATATGTAGGAGTCTAATTTTATTTATGTTCACATCTCTTTTTTTTATTTTTAGAGCTATCATTTTTATACCCGGCATATAACACGCACCCCCAAATTTCGATCTTATTTTTGGTGTTAAAAGTGTATGTTATACGCCGGACTTTACAGTAAGTATGATTTTTTTTTATATAAAAATGTATAATCTATATATATTTATATTGGACAATTTTTCTCTAACTTTAACGTAATTCAATAATGTAACAATTTTATCCTAGAGTAGTCTGATTACAACTTATAGATACTTAAGTGTCAGAAAATTTGCATAATTATCGTTTCTTATTAAATATTGTTGCAGCTATAGTTCAATAACCGTATGATCATAATATAGTAAAATATCGTTCAATACCCTTTGGATACAATGTGAAAATGAGAAGAGTTCGAGGGTACTCCAAATTTTTTTAAAGACCCAAACAACTGACCCAGTCACCCTCCCCCCTGCGTTCACTTAGACTCTGACAAGTGCAATTCCTATGACGCCTATAAATGTAAGAAGAGTAATTGATACCAAACCTGGAGAAGCATCTAATTTTAAAGAAAATATGCATCGTCTTCTCCTTTAATTTACACCTTTGGATCCTTCAACTTGCAACTTTAACCTAGCATGACTCTTTAAGTGGGTTTTTCATGCATCTCCTTTTGCCTTGCGGCATCTAACTCTTTGACTGATGTGGTGGAGGATAGCAACGAATGAAATTAGCTGACACCAATTTTCATGTCAAACGGAAAGTAAAAAATAGAAAGAATATTGCTATGACAAAGGTATTTAAATTAGACTCCGAGAAATGTTTGTAGCAATGCTCAAATTATAAATTTGTAATTATAGAAGATATGCAGCTTTGTTCTTGAGTTTTTCTCCTCTTAGACTAAGGTGGGAATGACAAATTTCCTTTATAAATATTTAAGATTCAATGGAGTTTGTTATATTGAAATTCTGTTTCAATTGAATGTGAGAGGTTCTATTGAATATATTTTATGTCGACAAATTGTCGCGTTAAATTAAAAATGATGAACAATAAATTTCAATAGCTTGAATGATTGGCATTCGTAATAAAGCATAAGGGAATTGTTATCGAACTGAATGTGACACATGAAAGATTTTGCCACACGGAAATTGAATTTTTATTTATCGAATAACCTCAGTGA
The DNA here is from genome assembly GCA_019973955.1 of Trichonephila inaurata madagascariensis. Taxonomy (NCBI): domain Eukaryota; kingdom Metazoa; phylum Arthropoda; class Arachnida; order Araneae; family Nephilidae; genus Trichonephila; species Trichonephila inaurata. Next base: position 1,208,313 of record BMAV01004462.1, on the reverse strand, counting down.
CTATTATCATTAAGGTTAATAAAATCAATTTTAAGCTTGTTGAATTAAAATTTAACAGTTTTTATTTCGTAAATGACCTTAACATTGTGCGGATTAAACTTGTGAAAACATTTCAGCTTTTGAGAGCGACGTGGGAATAATTCGTTAAATTGAATGTTTTCGGAGAATGAACGAACAATATGTTTCCATTGATCGATTCGTTGGTTTGTTAACGTCACATATCGAAGTAACAAGAAGAGTACTGGCAATAGACCTTGTAATTTTGATCTAAATAAAATGAAGAGATCGGAACCTGAACAAGCATCCTTTCTCCAAACTATCACATCGTACCAACGCGATGACTTTGAGCTTAGACCAGTGCTTCTCAAACTTTCAATATTCGTGACCCAATATTCAATCATAATTTTCATCGCGCCCCCTCCATACAATAACAGTGAATTGAATTCAATAATACTATACTTTTACGTTATAGCTACAATACAACTTTTACCTCTAAAGTGCCACCGGCGTATATAAACGTCTCGCTCAGCTAAAGCCTTAATTTTCTGGACATATAAACACGTCTTTCCGAAGTACGATCTTTTCTGTACACTGCTATATCCATAAGATTATCCCAAAGGCTTTGGAATATACAATAAAAGGACCTTGACAGTATTTGGGATGGATTTACTTATTTTTTTATTCCTATTCTTCCCCCTCTCCCCCCCAAACCCCCATCACATACGAGCGAGTACGTGGAAAACGGTGGCATTGGGGATCGAATCGCGTAACTTTTAATCGGCAGTTAAGGGATTAATTATAAACCCTGAAAAAATTATCGAGATAAGTGTTAATGCAAGCCCATGGGGTCACTGTTAATTATCAAACTTGTTCTTAACTTAATATTGTTAAATTAATTATAAAATTTATTGTGCAATATACTAATAAGTGTATTTACATCAGTGTAAATGTGTATTTTATTTTTTATTATGTCAGAATGTATTTTGTTTGTTAACTTTCAGTACATTAAAATTTTTTCAAAATAATCTTTTGTTTTTTGACTTTTAAATGTGCTCGCGCCCTCCCTCGTTGAGTTATCACGTCCCCCTAGAGGGGCGCGCCCCACAGTTTCAGAAACACTGGCTTAGATGGATTTAACGTGCATCAACCTCTCTACATGGCTGGTAACAATATGTTTTGGGTGAAATCTACTGAATCGGTTTTGAGACATGGTATCAATTAATTGATTGCTTATGAATCTTGCACGGAAAGGCAATATAGTGGCTATTGGTGACGGATCTTGTAATTCTGAATTAAGGTCATATGTTGAGGACGATTCTTTAAATGGGAGAGCACTCTCCTAACTTTCATACTCCACCAACGTGAGGAGTATGAGTTTAAAGCGTCTCAGCCTCGTTATATGACGGTTCCTTAGTGGAATAAATTCAATAACATGAGAGTCTCGATTAAATCATCACCGGCCGCAAGTTCATGGCCATGGTCATTTGGCTACAGCGGCCTACATAGAGCCATATTTTCCATCACGGAGTGTATTTTCTTATAAAGTTATTGGCTCTTGAAAGATAAAAATAATATTTTATACGTTTTAATAAAATTTATACAGCTGTAAGGGTTTGAAAATGAGAAAAAATGGTATCACTTTAAAATGCTAATGTATTAATTTTGGAAGTTACTCAAAGGGAAAAACTTATAAGATTTATATGTTTTTTTTAAAAGGGAAGAAGTTGTATTTATTTTCAATTTATAAATTAATGCCTTTACCGACAAAGGTACTCTCGGCGTAACTAAGTATTTATTTTGTTCGTTATAGAATATTTCTCAGCATTTATAATTAAGTATGTATGCAAAATTATATGAATATTTCTATTTAATGTTTTAAAAATGTGGATATTAAATTCTTCTAATTGAACATCAAATTGCAAAGACGCGTAACTGTCTTTTTAATCAGAAAATAATCCTTAAGAGTTTACTGTGCATAGCATACCATTTTATATTCTCTTATACATACATAAAAAAAAACAGCTATAAGCTGTTAATCTAAGCAAAATACTCGAAATATTAAAACTTTTATCTTTTATTAAAAAAATGCAACACAAAAAATGTTGTGTTCTTCACAAAATACTCTCCTTTTTTCAGTTACCGTCTTAACCTTAAAAAAATCAACCGTTGAACTTTTTGTTCAAATGTCCGATTCCCAACTCCAATTACTCTTTTAAAAGCATGTTTCATGAAGTACATAAACATTTATAAAGCATTCAGCTTACCGTATAAAATCTTAATTTATTGCTATGCATTTAAACATTTTGTAAAATCAATTCACTTTCCTTTTTCAAACACATTACCGTTTATCATTCGATATTTATACGAAAGGGAAAACAAATATTCTCAGGGATTCAACCGAACCCTAACGTTTTTCGCAAGGCATCAGAATACTTTCCCTTCCTGTGCGTGCTACGAGTGTTTCAAGAGCACCCCGTCCGTCTGGACAGTTCGATGAGGAGAAGAACAGAAGATGCGGAAACATGAGTAACTTTTAAGTCTTAAGGTCGAAACTGAAGAGAAGCATTGACCTATGAAAGGGACGATCTACAGATTGTGGAAAGTCGCCGCAATGCACGTGATGAAGGTCACTTGCATCAGGAAAAACGTAAGATGAAGGTAGCCACAATTACGTCACAAGTCTTGAGCAATTTACATGCTTTGTTAAGATAGTACAATATAAAAACAAATAATTTAAAAATCACGCAATGTTTTTTTAAAAAAAAATCATTGGTTTATAAGTTAATCTATTTATAGGGGAAAGAAGAACACAAGAGTTTTTCTTATCCAAAGAAAATAAATAAAGTACCTTGTGTACACATAGGTCGGCAACTTATGGCACGCATGCCACATGTGGCACGCGATACAATTCTCAATGTCACTCTGACTATAAATTTGTCAATATTTGAGTGCATGGAAGTTGATAAATTTGTAATGGACCTCTCTCTTATTTGATAAACATCTTCGGAATTACGGACATTTACGGGAAAAAATCTGAGAGATAACTCTAAAGATAAATTTAACAGCTATTATGTGAATTATTGAATGCCATTGCTGGGAGGGATTGCATTGTTTGAAGAAAAAAAATTGTATTCACTCTGCTTTCCACTTTTGGTTTTTACGTATCTAAGTAAAAAATCTTTTCTCATATGAAAAATATTTCGAGTCAGCAGAAAAAATAGTTTAATAACTGAATGCTCAGAATTGTGTCAAATTGAAAATTACAAATTATACCCCTGATTTTGTGATGGGAAAATAGAGTGGTGCAAAGATTTGGTTCGAATTAAAATTTTTATTTATTTTTTTATTTAACTAGAATGAAAAGAAATACTTATATTCTGTGTTGTCTATTCATTATATTTTAATAAATACGTTAAAAGGTACTTAATATATGTACAGATAATTATTTTTCTTTTTGTTGAAGAAATAAATATATTTTATGTTGTTTATTTTTGTATTAAAAATATCTTTAAATGATGCCAACTTAAAGTATAATAAAACTGTAAATCTATATTATTGACCTCTATTCTCTATCTCTGCATGTATTATCGTGGGAATTGAAATGTTTCAAACATGTCGAACTGTGTGGAACGCTGAATTATATAGATAGATTGGTTTGGCACTCCACAGCTAAAAGGTTACCGACCCCTGTTGTAACATATGGAAATATTCGAAAAAATTTTAGCGTTGTAAAAAATAAATGTGCTTTCTAGATATGTGCGAACAGTTATGTACCAAACTACTTACTGTGAGATAATATATCTTTTGAATGGAAGTTTAAGAACATATTTTATTCCTTTTTGGGTTTAAAGGATTCGAAAATTTATTTCTATAAAATGTACTGCTTCATTTTTATAAAAATTATATAATGACATAGTATCTAGGCGCTTCTCTTTTTCAATTTACACTGACAGAAAAAGAACGTGCCTTAAAATGAATTTTAAAAACAAATTTAGGAGTTTTTTGTTTCAGTTAAAGCATGTTGAGAGAGAAGACCGATTTTAAAAATGGTTTTAGTTTTATTGCATAAACTTGAAAAAATAAGAATATTAAGTTCATAATTTACTCAGAATCCTGTCATTTGTTCCTGTTTTGCTGAATATGCATCCCATTCTAATAAATACCACCACATCTTCTAAAACAGAAATATTTTTATCCTTTGAAAATTATCTAAAATCCGATATAAAGTTTCAAGGTCTTTCGCATTCATTTGGATATTTGATTTCTTGCATCCTGATTTAAACAGACGTCAGAAGTACTTTTTCTTGTAATTACGTCCGGTAAGAACAAAAGATGGGGGGAGGAATTATGCTTTTATGCTCTCAAGCAGAGAAAAAACTTATTTATATACATTTTTACGATTCTTTGCTGTCCTTTGCGTACTTGTGTCACGCTCTAAAAAGTGAACATGGCTAAAATCGCTAGTTGTGGGCGGAATACAGCAGCACGTAAGCCAAGAAAGTGTGTAAAAGTTTGAATCCGGGAATAACGTTAATCTCACTATTGGTATTCTGAACCGTGGTTGTTTATGCCTGATTTAACAAATTTAAAAGTGATGGTAGGAAGGTTTTATTTGAATGTCATTCTATTTCGTTTCCTTTCATGCGAAAAAGTGTTTAGAGAACTGCGAAGGAAGACCGCCCGAAGGATAAATGGTTTACTACCTGTAAAAATGACGAAAGAAAACGAAGAGATTTTCAATCTCTTAAAATGTATGATTTTCTGTAATTACAGTGTTTCGGAGACATTTATGTGTTTTACAGACCATTTACTTTCATTTATTGATTGCCGTATAAATCAATATGTAACAAAATTGTAGGGTGTTTTTGTTATGTTTTCAAGCTAATATGTATCGATTTAAGAAAACTCTAGCGTGTTATGCATAGTTATACATACTTTCGGATTTTTTTTGCAGCAATCCAACCAATGTTCCTAAAATGCACATACTTTAATTAAAGAGCCAATTTTTATGTTTTTTGAGATGAATTGTGAAATTTAAAAACTATACGTTGAATTGCCTATTACATTCACATTATTCTATTTGTTAGTAAAAATTCATTACTGGAGTTTAATAAAGTTTCCTTATACATGACTATTAAAAGTCACATGTATATGTTGCTTTTAGTTGTAAAGTTGTGCTATATATTCTTAACAGTCATAAGAATTGATTCTAATGTCTTGCATCATTCATAGATTACGTAGATGTGTATTAGGGTGGATAGTCATCATAAGGAGAAAAAAATAGGTATTAACCGGAATCTAAAAATGTCGAAAAGATGTTCTATGATGTAGAAATTAGGAGAAAAGTAATAATAAAAAAATAATCTTAAAATTTAAAATGGCCACAAAAAGGCTGAACTTTTGAAAAAATGGTCATATCTAATTTTGGTTCGATGATCTTAGACTCAAAATAAAATTATTTTCCTACAATATAAATAACCGAAAGCAATGGTTATTGATAACTGAGTACTTCAGTATTGAATAACACAATGTACATTGCAACACTTCATAACCTCTGTTCTCTAGCCCCGCATCGTCGAATCAGTCCAATCCAAGCCTTTTTACGTCTTATCGTGCATTGTCATTTCGAAAGTAGGTTTTTTAAAAATTTAATACTAAAGAAGCTATTGAATGAAACTGGTGTTTTTTTCTTGTAACTATTTGGTAGGTGTCCTCTCGTTACAATGTTAAAAAGTACTAAAATATTTGTTTTTCTTTAACAGAAATTAATTTAACTTTTTACCATGAAAAAGCTCAAATACCCAAACTTCATTCCCCTTGTATCAGTACTTAACATAAATTTTAATTTTATTTATCTTTTCATCTAAATACCATAGAACACTTTTTCCGAATAGGTAGGTTCTGAAATTCTCAAAAATATTTTTAATCTACCCTAATGCATATTTTAAAACAAATTCCTCTTATTTCTCAAGGTTATACGATTATTCTGGACTCTTAGAAACCCTTTGAACAAAAATTTTAAAGAAATATTTTGACCTTTTATCACATAGGCGTTCATACTGCATTATTATATTTTTGTTTTGATTTCAGTAAATATTAGGGAAAATGTTTGATAAGATTATATATTTTAAATATATTTGATGATTAAACCTTAACAGTTAATATATGATGATGCAGTTATAACAAATTATGATAATGTAATTTTGTTAGTTCGACACAAACCTGAAAATTTTATCTTGCTTCCACCGATGAATACTTCAGTTGGATTTTCCACTTCTGATTCTTTAATAAGAAGATTCAATGCTGATGAACTCTTGCGGTCGTATTTCTAAATCATCTCACTACGTTAGCTTTTGGAATGCGCATTCAATCACCACTTAAGTATTGTTGTAGTAACAAATGTTCTGCAATATTATGAAAATATATAGGCTTTAACGGTAGCTTCAGGTAAGTGATCTTTAGATTTGGGCACAAATTTATTCTGCCTTAGTGACTTCTGTATTTCGTAAATTGAAAAATGTGTTTACTTACGTAGCTAAGCCCTCATTTTCATTTTTTACTGATTGAAAAGTTGGATTTAAGGAAAATATATTACCAACTTACCTTTTTACAAGCCCCATTGTCTATTATAAAATGCCGTTTGATGTCTAATAAAAATCGATATGAACTTACGTTTTTGGTAAGTAAGTAGCATCCTTAAGCATTTAAAAAAGATCAAAATAATGTTAATTTCTTAAAAATTTATTTTTTTAATATTTTTAAATGTTAGAAGTGTCATCCTTAAAGTAAACTGAAACTAGATTTTAGCAAAGATTATTTTCTTGTAATACTAGTATTTCACTGGAAGTAACGAAAAGCAAATAAATCGATTGGAAACAACTTAATTTAGCTTCAAATTTGCCTTTAAGGGTTTTATTCATCCGAGTATATCCCTAGCAAGTACAGTTATAAATAAAACTGAACTTTCTCTCTTCTGTTGCATGAATTAGCGTGTCCAAATCATAGTTGTTACTCTCACACACTGTTAAGCATTTGAATACTTGAGTGAATACAACAACTTTCCACAGCAATGTACCTAATTGGCTGCTTCATCGAGCGTATGATCCTTTGTAAGGAAAGTTGTATTCCTGCTTAGTATGATTTATGGAATCAATTGTTTAGATGTTATCTAATGAAGCTATTTTGATTATTTGAATGTTTGACAAATTGCTATCAGGGATTAAGGTAGTAGATACTAACACTACTCACGTGCAGTGGAGACCTACTGGTCTAGCAAAGGCGGAACTTCAATACCAGGTTTGTAAATCTGATGGGAAGGAAGAAAATAAATTATGGCATTTAAATAGCTTTATTATCTACTTAGATAATTTGGTATGTTTTATTCAATAGGTGGTTGATGCTTCTTCTTTATTATCTATGCAGGAGATAGTTCAATACACAGTTATATCGAAACATTTTTATTACGGATGGCTCAAGATATTTCTCAGTATGAATAAAAAATATTTGAATGAAAGTAAACTTTATGTTTAATTGATTTATTTTATCGTGGTAAAAAGTTTATAAGACAGTTATTTTTTAAATGCAACTTTATAAGTCTGTAGAAAGAGGGGGGATGAGATAATGAATTTGATAATTTTCTTGCGTTAGGATACATATATATATATATCCAAAAAAGTATTTTCATTCTAAAGTGGAAGAAATGTAATATATATATATTACATTTATTCCATATTTCAGAATTAAAATACTTTTTACGTTCTTCTTCAAAATGTTTGGGTCTAAGCTTAAGGTACCCGACTATATACGTTCGGAATCGTGATTTTAAAAAAGAGCATAAATGGATAATTTTCGTGATATTTAGTGTCACTTAGATTAGAATACATGTATAAAATTGTTTTAAGGACATTTTGACAAATTTTTTTTTTATTTAAATACAATATTTTGGCAAAAAATTAACTTAGAACAACCTTTTTTCAAAATGTTCTCCTTTTATAAAAAATGCTTCTAAAATAATAATATTTTGCTTATATAAAGTAAAGACATCTCCAGAGAGTCCGAAATATTTTTTTTTTGAAAAATTCACATTATTTTCAGAGTTACAACCAATTGAAATAATTATCGGCTTTTTTTTCTTAAAATTTCTCCCTTCTGTTGTCGTAAAACATGGATAAACCCCCTTCTAAGAAAAATATTTCAAAAATTGTAGTTGAGCATGTGTACAGAGGTCTGAGCTATATACAGGCAAAATATTATTATAATAGAAGCATTTTTCACAAAAGGAGGATATTTTGAAAATGGGTCATTCTATGTTCATTTTTTGTCAAAATATTTTAAAAATTAAATAATTTTTTATTGTAATAATATTCTTAAAGCAAGTTTATATACATTTTCTAATCTAAGTGACACTAAATATCATAAATATTATCCATTTATACGCTTTTGCAAAATCACGGTTCCGAAAGTAGTCAGATACCTTAAACAAATATTAAGTATATTAAGTAGAGCTTCAATTAAAATCTTTCAAATTGTCTTAAAAAGATCCATATAAATTTTAAACTTTAATGGGAATTAAGTTTAAGGTAAGATAAAAGAGTGGTGTGGAACAGAAGAATTTAAAGCGGCACATAAAAAACAGTGATTTCCGTTTTCCCACCAGTAAAAAAATAATAGTAAAAAAAATAATTTCATTTAATTTTCATTTTCGTTGCAAATACCTATTTTTATGTTATGATTACATCGTTATCCGGAAACTTTCAATAACGGTATTATGATTTTAATGATGCAACACGTATCTGAAAGAATAAAGAATAATTAAATTTAAAATAAATAATATAACATATTTACTTCATAAAATTATGTTTCAAATTCAATAATTTAAGCTAGTAATTATGAGTAAATTTTTTCTTATATCGGGACTTTTCTTCACTTTGAGTGTTCCATTTTTTTTTTTAACTTTGAATTTTTAAATAAACATTTTATAGAAATTACTTAGAATATTCAACCAGTCTTAACAGCTATGATATTTTAAACAGCTGCTTGAAGAAAAATTCATAGAACATTTACTTATTGCAAAGGGTTTTAAATAATACGTGTAATATAAAATTAAAATACTGAATTAAGGAAATAATTGCTTTTTTTAATGTTGATAATTATTTTCAAAGGCTTTTATATGCTTTAAATTAAAGTTGCGATATTTCACAACAACTTTTTTTTTTACAAAATAGAGGTATAATGTTTAACTGAAGGCTGTTTGTTGTTTAGATAAGTTTTTTAATAATGCAATAGAATTCCCCGAGATTCAAAAAGTTTTTCATTGCTTTAGAAAAGCGAATATTACGTATAAACTACTTTGTTAATTGATATAAACATTATATTCTTAAAATTATGCCATTCATCATAATTTTTCAAATAAAAATTAGAATGATGTATTGTTTTGCTATTTTTCAGTAAGAGACAAATTGTTAAGAATCCAACATCAAACTTATTTAACAAAAGGATTGCATTTCTTATTTATGTTATTAAATTTTTAGATGAGAAAAATGATGAATGAGATCTGATGATACAAGAGATGATATACAAGAATTGTTTTTAATAACCAAGGTGACATTTTTATTGCCTGCAACACCCCAAAGTATCACTGGGAACTTACTGACTTTTGAGTGACACTTAAATGGGTGTATATAATTAGGCCAAGAACAATCTACTACTTGTCACCTCGATGAGTTCTTCAAAAACATAATATCACCAAATGAAACCTACACGACAAATTACAAGTAACGGCACCTTCCTCTAATGATACTTCCGGAAAAAAACACAATGGTGTCCTATAGCGCTTCGACTATTCTGAAATGCGTTATTAAAACAGTTCCGCCCTTAAGTAGTAAGTGCTTGATGTTTATCTCTAAATGACTTTCCATCCTCAATGTTAGCAATTAACGCCATCATCAAAGTTAATCCTTCAAGGTCCTGATCGTGAATCTACCTAAAAGGTTATTGTTAAGAGTAAAACATGAATTCCACCGGTCATTTAAAGCTCGCGGACAATAACAATGGCCTTAATAACAGCTTGTCAGTGACTTGTTGACAGTGCTTCAATTAAATAGCAGGTTCCGAGGAAAAAAACCAAAGTGAGCTATCAGTTCCGAAGGCTAGAAGATCATTGAGATGGATACAAGATCTTTTCTAATTGTTGAATACGCTGGAGTATACATTTAAGATACCTCTGTGATGCTTTAATCAGTTTTGAATTCGAGATCTTAAAACATGCGACATATTGCATTGTATGTCATGAAATTTGACGTTTAATTTATTCATTGATTGTAATCAAGAATTAACCGAAAACTACTTTTTCAGAATTTTACTTGTGTTTTCCCACTATTACTATACAGCAAGAACAAATAAAATTCAATTTATACATTTTTTTGTATTAATATGAACTACTAATGGTTTTATACATGTGTTTTAGAACTGCCTTTTTTGCTTCCACATCGAGGTTAATCAAATAAAAGAATAAATTTACATAATTTCATCGAATAGATATGGTGCAACAATGTTAGTACTTATAAAACTATTGTATGGTTATAGAGACATAGGTTGAATAACATTTCGCTTAAGAAATATAAACCTTTTTTAATAAAAGCACATTGTTAATGGAATGAAAAAGAGATTATTTCCAGTGACCGTACGCAAGCACGCACTCAATATTTTTGTCCTTAGAATTCAGAGGATGACATGTATTTTTAAATTCATTTTATTTTACAAAAATATAACTTAAATATCTTAAAATTTAGAAGTTCTCAAACTCTTTAAGAACATTTAGTGCCAATAGAATCGTGAGAATTTAATTGGCACAGTTAAGGCTATTCGAAGGTTTTTTCATAGTCCTTCAAAACATAGACCGAGATAAAAGAAGCTAATCATGGAATTTTTGCAAGTGAAAACTATTTATGGTTAAAAATTATGGAGTTTATTGATTGCGGTTAGTGGATCTTTGAATTGGTTAAGAACAGAAAGACGTAAATATTTACAATACAATCTTCTTTCTATGCGATGGAAAAAACTACTTCGTATGCTATTGTGGTATTTCCAACAATTCTAAATTACTATATTTTCCTTATCAACTCAACTGATAATAATAATAATAGTAAAGCACGTGTAAGGGACAATTTCAACGAAACTTACTAGTTTCGTGCATGAGGAAGTATAAAAAAGTATAATCTATCGACTTTTAACGAAATAATTCTATTGTGAAGTTACATTTTAAGATTAGAGATTAACATCTTAAGATGAAAGGTGATGGTCCAAACTGACAAAAGGACTGTTATTTCGCAAACTTGGCAAATACACATTTAATTAAGTTTTATCTAGTATTGCAAAGCTTGGAGTAGTCACGCGTTTTATTTCAAAAATAAGAAATAAAGAAAAAATATTTTCGATAACATCAAACGCTGGTTTTTAAGAAGCCGCAAAAGAATAGCAACCATAACAAAGGTTATAAATTGCTTTTTCTGTTAGTAAACAATGGCGATTCCAAGGTTATGCATTTAAATTCAAACCAATTCTCTTGCTGGAAAGAAATATACAACATAAAATTAATGCAAGACTTCGCTCATCGAAATGAATCTAAAAACTTGCATTTGTTACATCTAAGAGAAACAATTCATTTATTATTTCCCAGCTTTTGCCAATGTTTTTTATAAAAAGGTGTTGGCCGTTATCTTTAAATTATGTCTTCAGACACCTTTATAATAACAAACTTTATTTTCCAATACTCTTTTCAAACTATTTAACATTTCATTTTTTTAAAGCTAAGTCAAAACATTTCAACAAAAAACATATCAATGTATCATACACGTTATTCCTGTCACATATTTCCGTTTTTCGAAAGAATAATTTATGTTTAGAAAACCAACCGAGTAGAAACTACAACAATACAGTTTACACATTTCATCCTTTCTTAATCTTATCGCACGGTTGCCTTTGGTATTAATGGAATTAATGGAAAACATAGAGAAAAAAAATCTTTTATCAGATATTGCTTCAAGGCTGTCTGACAACCTTGCATGTCCTTGATTTTAAATATCTATTATATTCTAAAATAATAAAGAACGTTTTGAAATGCATCTTCGTTTCATAACTACCGAAAACAAACAACATAAAGATCGCGGGCATTCTTTATTATTGAATACGGTGTCAAAGTTTTTCATATTTTGTGCATCGCTGCGTTCAGCACTATCCTTAACTATTAGTACTAACGTGAAAAATAACAAGCATGAGTTTTAAATTTATAAAGGAACTATTTATTTTTCATTTTTTTTAATAGTTTAAGGCTAAAATGACTGTGTTTTCCTTGAATGTAAAATTTGTTTCTGAGAAATGCCACATTTAAATCTGTAGGAAAAGCCAGATTTATACATCAGCGTTTTATTTCCTAAGGATATTCAATTTAAATTTTGAATACAAATTAAGTTTTAAGAGTAAACAAACTTTACTGAGTGTCTCAAATTTGTACATTGATGTGTCGGGGATGTTTGAAGAAAGAGGTGCTTTTGACCAGGTATCGCCCTCTTCAATTGATCGTGGTTCAAAATTATGAGGTTCGTTGCTAATAACTCACGTATTGCTTTGTAGTGCGACGTTACAAAGCAGTCAATCAATTAATCAAAATTAGATATGAAATGGTTATTCCTAAATATATTGTTCGGTAAATTAACAATGGCAGTGTGGCAGGGTGGTAGTGTATCGCGCTTCCAAGCCACAGGTCTGGGCTTCAAATCCCGGGCTGGGCAAGGTCGACTCAGCCATTCATCCCTTCAGTGGGTTGATAAATGAGTACTAAGCTTGCTTGGGAACTGAACACTGGGGGTTTCGCGTCAGACTGACCACTTGACCGAAACATCTGCACATGCACCCCAACGCCTAAGGTCACGAAAACTGAGATAAGAACAGTTGGCCTTGGCCCTCATGGGCTGTTGGGCCACTGAGTTCAGTTTAAATTAACAATTTCCTCAAAAATTTCACAGTAAGTTTTCTTTATTTTGCTATACATCGAAATTGTTCTGGATTTTATTTTTACACAAAATAAAATATTTTTAAAAAAGTAGTCTTCGTATTCATATGGAAAATAAAGGCTATATATTTCGCTTACACATCGAAAAGTTTGCCTTTGCTTGTCAATAATCAATTTAAAAAAATGTACCATCCCTTAATTTTTTTCTACATTTATTGCAGTTTCTTAAAACAGTTCAGATGATTGATACTGATTACAAACGGCCAATGCTCACATCGATTTTGTACATTATTTAATATAATTACATTAACGCCTTTTCATCGTATAACTGATTGTTAACAATGAAAAGTATGTGTGCATAAATTACAAATAAAATTACAAAAAATATATATTGCAGAGCTCTTACTGTAATACTATTGCATTGTACCATTTTCTTTTTAAAATTATGTACCTACAGTTTTACTTAAAACATGAAAAAGAGTCGGAAATTAACTACATTTTTTGTTGTTTAAATATTATTTAAGATTTTAGTTATCAACTGCTTTTAATTGAAAATTGTTCAATTCGTATTTACCTTAAAGCTCTGTCATAAAAGTCATTTTTAATTAAGGAGAAAACATAAAATTTCTGAGGAAACATTTGATTCGTTAGATTAAATTTACATGCAAATAGTAGTTATTTTTTTAAATCTTTGTAAACATAAGTTTATTTTTCAAATCTTTGCTAACAAAAATTTATTTTTCAGATCTTTTCAAACATAAGTTTATTTTTCAAATCTTTACAAACAAAAATTTATCTTTCAAATCTTTTCAAACGTAAGTTTATGTTTCTCAAATCCTTACAAGCATAAGTTTATTTTTCTGGCTGAAAGGTAGATTTTAATTTCAGAAAGAGAGGGAAAATTATTGAGTATAATATTTAAATTCTTAAAATTCCATAACTTTCTTCCTTGAGGTTAAACAACAATTAATTTTATTCATTGATTTGAGAAAACTTGTACAATGTTAAGTGACTTACGCGAAATACTTCCTTAAAAATTTGACTGTGTGTGAATACACTTTATATAACTATAAGTTTTATTTTTTAGGGAAGTAGACACTTTTTTATATTGCAGACATGACTGTAAGAGTTAATTTAGGAAACGTGCGAAAACCGTAAGAAACCCGTCAAAGCAGTCTACACTGGAGGCATAAAAAAGAAGAAAAAACACAACTCCCCCAGAAGACGTGTTAGAGCAGAAATATAGTAAGGTGCCGGGTTGCATTATATTTTTATTCTTCGCATAGCTTTCGGGCCTTCATATTCACCTGTTTCCCCCCTATTATTTCTATTTTATTTTGTTCCTTTTTCTTTCTTTTTTTCTTGTCTACACTGATGTCGGCCACCGCATCGTTTGCCATAGTGGAAGAACACGTCGAATTTTTATAAGATGTCCATTCAGTTGAAGAGGATGTCAAAAATGTGTAGGTCAAAAAAAGGAATGCCATTACCAGAGTATACTCGAAAGGTCATGATTGTTTAGGTTTTTGATTTGAGGTTATGACATTTTTTACTAGCTCCCCATGGCTCTAATGTTTTATGCTCCTGAAAGCAGTAATTCAGTATTATGCATTCTCAAACATAACGCATTGAATACACCATTAATTTACTGGAGATTTTCTAAAGCTGTGAATTGATTGCCTGTCACTGCACCAGCTGATTCAATTAAAATCGGAATGCTACAAGGGATTAATATATCTGTTGTACAATATATAATTTACACAACATAAAAGTGTTTAGATGTATGAGTTGAATTGAATGCGTTTTTCGATAGCACTAATGAACCCTGTTTAAAATGCATCTTATTTATTAACAATGTAGTAAACACTCATAACACCACTTATATATATGTATAGAATATATATATATATATAGATAGATAGCTAGAACTTCTATTAGTAATCCGATACAAGCGCTGGAATGCTGCTAAAAACGATTAATATAAAAACTCGCGGCTGTCCCTTTTTTTGATGATTTGTTACACAGCCAGAAGTTATCAAACGAGGAGCGTAGGTGGTATCATGCCATGGGCATTTGTATCTTAATAAAAAATATTTCAACTTGTATCTTGTTTATTTTCAAAATTGCCACCCTTTCAAAAACTTGTTCTCCTCCGTTTTGTGACCACTAGACTATACCGTATGACACTTTGACCGGAAAATTCCTGTTTTACAAGATAATTGCTATCTAACAAGGCAAGAGCGATGCACTTTATTAGTTTTGATCGGCTTTATTTGAAAATTTACATGATCTTTATGTAAAAAGCCTGTGTTTTATGATTAAGTCAATTATGTTTTTATTCGTTTGCTTTTAATGAAGGTTAAGGTTTTTTTATTCTCAGAATAACTTTTCCATTATTCTTAGAAGATAATAATAAACTCTAGTATCTAAATCATTTAAATGCATATTATTATTTTTCATAATTCTGAAACAAAGGCTGATTATTATTTACATTATCAAGAACAATAGAAACAGTAAAATGCGATTATTTTTGTTTCGGATTCTACGCTCTTTTCATTTAAAAGGATTTCATAAGAATATCAAAGTGTATTTACATCTCAGTTTGAATTCAATCAGTATGGATTTTTCTAATAAGTTGCAAAAAAATACTGTTAGGAAAGAAATTTCCTAAAACTATCAAGATCCTCATATCAAGGCTTTTTTAATGTTAATATAAATTGTTTGCAATTTAACATGATTCAAAAACTACCCGAAATGTTTAGTTAATATATTTTAAAGAATCGTTCCTTGATGTCTTGTTATAATTTTATTAAAAGTAATTATATTTCTATTTTATTTTCTTCTGTAAAATAAATTTTGTTTTTAGTAAAAAAAAAAAGGAACATTTTATTTTTTAAAGTCTTTATATTTATTTCAGTTTTTGTGATCAGGGTAAACCATATCTCATGTAAAATGAATAATTAATAAGTACTTAAATTCTTGTGAACTTTTTGCCAAAAAACTTTTTTAGTGTTAAATAAATACGATTTTTTGAAACTATTACTGTTTTAAAACGTAAAATAAATAAATAAAAAATGGAATAGTGAAATAGATATTTTAACACACAAGTATACATTTAGTTATTCTTTATACTTAAATTCTACGAAAAATATATTCATTCAAAATGAGTTTGAAAGAAATTGTGTCAAAAATAAAATAAAATAAAATAATTAATTTAAAAAATAGACAAAAAATAAAATTAAATTAAAGAATTCTTTTATTTAGTTGTACTTGGAATGAAGGAAAGGAAATCGTGCTGGAAATAAGTATCAAATCCAAATAATGACGATAGTCTCCAAAAAGCTACTAACATACTTTTAAAATAAACAGCATACGGTTTATTTTGTGTTGGATAAGGATAAATGTATTTCTACCAGTTAACAATAATCAAATTTATAATAACTCGAAAATTGCGACGAACAATTTTATTTAACGGATACTTATTTATCAGATCTTAGCTAAAAAAAAATCTCAGAATGTAATAAGTAATTCAGAAAATGCAGACATGTAATTTGGAAGAGAAATAATAAAAAATGAAGTAATATATTCTCTCTCACACACTTGTACCATTTACCATTAAACTATCTATAAACACAAGTAAACGGGAACATTTTTGCATGATTTAAATCTGACCATGCTGGAAATACATGCCCATCGTAAGACTTCAATGGTGAGAGCTCTAAGCGAGGTATTATCTAACTGATAATGTTCTAGGCTGTTGCCCGAAGCTTTGAAAAGAAAGAATGGATGATGCAGTTCGATTTTAAAAGTAGTTTTCCTTGCAAGGTTACAACAATTCAGTTTTTGACAGCGTATTCCTAACACGCAATATCTGTTAAACTCTCATCCGAATATCCAAGGGCAACTGGACGCACGATAGAGTAACCAAATCACTGAAAAAGTATTTGTAGTGAATAAAACACACGATAGGGAAGCAGGTTTTAGCAATACGAGCTGTGGCCATTAAAAACCATTCTCCGCCCATTCACCGCTAATGCTTGAACCTTTAAATTGCATTTGGTCGATTCGATAAGATCTACTAGTGTGGTAGAAAAGCCGAATGTGACGGAAATCATACAGAGACAATCAATTTTCAGAATGCCAGCGATAATCTATCAGTTTTATTTTGTTGGGACTATACAAACCCGCAATTTCTTTTTTCTTTCTTTTTGAAATAATTCCATTGTAAAAGTTTCAGGATATAATACATATAAAGTTTCTGCTTGCGAAAGTTTTGAAACGTTTAAGTGATTCAATAAGGTTTTTGAATGAAACACTTATATAAAATATGATTCAGAGATTGCATTGAATGGAATACAGTTTCTGTCTACAGCAAACGCTTCAAGTTAAAATTAAAATATAGAAAATGTTATCAGCAAAACCTGTTACAGTTGGAGTTGTAGTACGTACTTTAAAGACCTTTTGAGTTTTGGGAAATTTCATAACGTTGAATATACATTTATTTTTAACTTTTTTGTTTAGTTTGTTTTAGAGTTTTGAATATACCGTATTATAGCCCGAATATATCATAAAGTTTTTTTGACTAATAATTTCTCGCTAAAAAACTCGAAGTGTCTCGTTGAATCTATATAGTCTATGTAAAGGAATGTAGTAACTTTTATTAGGGTGACTCTGCCTTGTTATTTCCCTAATACTACCTAATTTTGTTTAACGTTTGTTAATTTTATTATCATGAATGCAACCTTGATATTACTTATTACTAAATAAATGCTTATTTGAATGAATTTTAGTTGATTTGCATTCTCTTATGTAAAATAAATAGATAGCATTAAATTCGGATTTTTGTTTTTCTAAAAATCTTTAAAAAAATATCTGTCGCATTATATTTCGTACTAATACGGTATTAATATAACGAATTATGAAATAAAAGCTGCATTTAAGTAATTGTTATGTTTTTTAAAAATCCTTTTAAACTCTATTTAATTTTTTTTTTAATCGTTACAATTTTAAGATATAAAAAACGCATTCAATGAATAAAATTTAGCAGATCGCAGAAATGAATAATTAGTAAAAGAGTAAATATTTTTTAAAATTTTTTATGCATTACAAAAAGTTTTTCAAAGGTAGATCAAAAGCATTTTTTTTTCTTTCATGAATATAATCAACAGATGATTAAAAACAACTTTTAAGTAACCAAGAAATTATCCAAACGGATGTTATGTATATAAACCATCACTTAAATAACACAAACACACTTCTCACATATTTTACACATTACTTCTATGTACTGAATCATTAATAGATGTTTTTTCCCCTCTTTTTATATTAAAAGTGCTTCCTGCTGTTGCATGACTTGAATGGCGTACAACAGAAGTAGGGAAAAAAATGGGAGACGGTTTAAAAACGCGTTCATAAAGAAATGATGAACTATATGGTCTGACCCTGACCTTATCTTCTTGACTTCCTTTTTATAGCCCCTTTCCCCTTAGATGATTTAAGCGCCTCGCGGATCTTTCCGATTGAGTGTTCACCATTATAATAAAGTAAAGAATAATAGGCGGATGCGACAGAAAAATATTTATGCGTTTAAGTGTTGTAGAAGGAAATAAGGAAACGTTTTAAAATAATTCTTTTTCTTTCAGTATACTGTAGCAAATTTCACATCATTTCATGTTGATAGTGTATATGTCAGTGGGTTTTGTAACTTAAAATTTATGATTAATAAAATAACTCGTACTTTTGTTTTTCCTCTTCGTTTAACTTTGTATTTTTTTGAAAGTGAACAAAATAATTAAAACAGATTGTTAGGGTGTAGAAAAGCATTTTTATTTTCTTAGTTTTATTATGATATTTATAATGATTTTTTTTTTAGATGATGAGAAATATTTTTGTAAATGAAAACAAGGAGATAATTATTGTTTCAAAAATGAAAATTTTGAAAAGAAAATTGGAAGCATTGTTTCTTTTTAGAGAAATATTTTTCAGTTATAATTACTAAAAACTGTGATTATGGTATAATTATCTCACTTTCTCTAGAAAAGTATTGTAATTTTTACAAGAAAGAAAGTGGAATATTCCACCATATATTAATATGTTTTCTTATTTTATTGTGGAAAATTCTTAGGAGATTAAAAAAGGGCAAAGTTTTTTTAAAGGCCTTAACTATCACCTGAAGTACTTAACTTTTTAATTCAAGGAGTTTTAGATATTTTTCATTTTATTAATATGGCTGAAGGAAAAGAAACTAAGCAATTACTTCGGAGTTCTTCATTGCCACTATGATTGATTTAAGTTCATTATGGAAATTTTCATTTAAAATTTTCTTTTTATTTTTTTATTATTTATTTTTTTACGTTTATAAATGTCCTTGTTTTATCCAAAAAATAGTTATGAATCTTTAAACTTAAAATAAAGCATACGGTAGCATTTTATACGGTAAATCGAACAAATTTTTTAATGAGCATTAGTTCTTGTTCTTAAATATATACAAGAAATTATTTAAAAAGGTTGACTGTGGGAATGTGATTAGTTATAACTTATTAGATATCTATACAACTTTAATTATAAATTCTATTTTAAAGGAACAAATAGTAGTTTAAAATAACTTTTTTGTGAAATAATCAGTTTTATTATTTTTCACAAATCTCTCACAGAACACTTGAATTAAGCAAGCTCTACTGATTAAATAAACTATGAAATAAAATTCAAAAACTATGCACTTTCGGATTGAGAGATATTTTAATAGAACAATACCTAACCTAGCACATTTTTTTTAAAAAATAATGAAACAGGTAAGCATTTTGAGTTAAATTATTTCAGTTTACGTGACTGCTAAAAACAGATTAGAACATTAACTAAATGTGGATTCGTAAAATTTCAGAAATTCACGAAAAATGTTTTAATTAATCTTGATAATGCTAACATTTTGGTTTTCCATCTTTTTGTTTTACAGAATATTAGATTATTTAATTAGTTTTTAAGAAATGCGATGGTATTAAAATCAAATTTAGGAAAAATAGCCGAAAATATACACAGGTATAAATCCTTCAAAAATTTTGTCCTGTTTTCATTAAGTATTTAGTCATCAAAAATGTATGTAGAAACTGTGACTAAGCACTTTTAAAATATGCGCTTTCCCATATTCATGTAGTTCTATATTACAGTTTAGTAAATAATTTAAATTAAGACAAATCGCGTCTTAGGTTTAACAGTCAGATAAATAAATGAAGACATAACACTTGGCTTTTTTCTAAAAGCTATTTCGCTATGCTTTATGGAGACCAAGTTCAGTAAGTCACACATGCTCAAATTTAGAAAAGGTATGCATCTGAACGCAGTGAAGAAAAAAGTAATTTTTTTTCTATTTAGTTATTGTCTTCATTTTTATAGGGACGTAAAAAGATTTTTTTTCTTCTTTTGCTTAAAATTTTTTTTCTGAAATCGGTGAAAAGAAACGTAAAGGAAGTGCATCCTTCCATAGCTTGTTTGCTACCATAAAATTTTACCTCATTTTATTTCTGTCTTCTTTTGTAAATATAATCATAGGTATATTTTTAAAGTATATAAAAATTGGTTAACAATTATATATATTGTATATAATATATTAACAATATTTCACAAAGTATATAAACACAGTTAAGTAAAATTTCATGCTTTAAATTTTTTTGCTTGTTTGTATGGACGTCTTATCCTAGCAATATGACATTGTTAATGGTAAACAAATGTTAAAATAGATTAAATAATAAAAATTATAACATTCGATATGTATATATATATATTCCGTATTTATTCGAATCCAAGCCGTCATTGATTCTAAACCTCACTCCAAATTCTAAACAAGTTTTGAGAAAAATGAAAAAATAAAAAAATGTAAAATGGTTTATCGATATTCAGTTTTACGAAATTAAATTTAAAATGAGGATTAATAAAAAGTAAATTATTAGTTATTTTACCAGTATTATAAACTTTTAAATACGTACATGAACCTATAATTGCTCTAGTAGCCTAATACAATGAATTTTGTTTCCTTCGATTCTAAGCCGCACCCGGTTATCAATAGCATTAACACTGGAAAAAAATTACGGCTAAGATTCGAGTGAATACGGTATATGTTTGTGTATGTGAACAAAAAATATTGGATATATATTTGATTCTGACACCAAATCATTTTCCAAATAAAAATTATTGTATTTATTTGAATCTAAGTCGTACTTTTTTCCAATGTCAATACTACCAAAAATCGGTTGCGGCTTAGAATCGAAGGTAGAAAAATTCGTTTGATGGGAGAAATTGAATATGAATATGATATTGACAGCTAGAGAAATTATAGGTTCATGTATCATTTAAAAGCTTTTAATATTGGTAAAATAAATTATAACTACTCCCTTTTCTTATTAGTTCTCCTTTTAATTTATTTTATTTTCATAAATATCGAATATCAATAGACGTTTTTACACTTTTTTTTTATATTTTTTTACAAAAACGTGTTACGAATTTGGGGTGTGGCTTAGAATCAATAAAGGCTTAGATTCAAATAAATACAGTATATTTATTACCTAATTAACAAAAACATTTCGTGCTTTAACAACTCGTTTATTACACTTTCTCACAAAAGCGCATAATTAAGAAAGGAAAAACTTAAACAAGAAAAGGTTTTAGTAATAAGAATAATAAAGTTTTCTCACGTGAAAAAATTCAACAAAACAAGAAATATTTAAATTTAGCTTTGAAAAGTCCTAATTCCGTCAGGTAAAAATGTTGAGAGAAAGTAACCAATTAATTACATCTCCGAAAAAATCCGAAAAGCAAAGTTAAAAAAAGGGAAGAAACAGAATGATGAAGTATCATGAGATTTCCTTATTATATTCTTCACACACTTAACTAGTACTTAAGTATGAATCTCTTTGAAAACGTGACTTGAGGAATAAATTAACGCTGCTCACGCTCCATTTTATGAACCAGTAATCTTAATAATTTACCTGAATCAAGATGCGCCTTACAATAAATAAGAAAATCTTCTGATCACCAGATTGTACTGTGTAGATATGCATCACGCCTACACTTATAATATAAACGTGGGCTTGAATACGAATCTAAAGATAGTGTGTTTAATGTTTATAAAACAGTATGGTAGAAAGCTTACCTTCTTCTAGTTCTTCTAATCTTGAAAAGTGAAATTTTAATGAAGTACTGAGAAATTGAGATTCCCCTAAACTACTACCAACCATTATGGTTGTAAATGATCGCAGCGTAAAGAGTAATATCAGTAAGAAATAAGTTATTCCTGGAATTTACTAATGTATTTTTTTGAGCAAATACTTAAGCTAAGCAATTACCGAGGACAATAAAAAAAAGGTTTTTAGAAAAGGCTGTGATGTATCGGGTAGTTTTCTGGGAGGATGTTCTTAGGACACGCGTTACAGTACAACAGACCATAACAAAACATCCGGAGATTTATTTTCAGGGTGAAGGAATGACGTGTTTTAGGAAAGAGACTGGAAATTACAGGCAATGTACCGTAATAACACATTTTGTAACACGAAGTCGTTTAACGCTTGTAACGATGTGTATTTAGAACTAATGATGAGCCTTGGAGATGACAAAAGTTTTCCACAATTAGAACCAACAGTTTTTTCCCTTCACACTCAGATTCGCTTAGCTTTTTCAACGGTTCAGAGGTCTGCACAACTTACAAAGTTGTCCTTTGTGAAGCGTGAACGCGTGCAGCATCTGACAATTTTTGTTTGTTGTTCATCAAAAATTAGTAACTCTTTTCAACGGAATGTGGCGGAAAGTCACACGCTAATGTTATTCACTTTTCAAAAAATGTTATATTTTTACTTTTAAAAATTTCTTTTGTTTGTAGGTTTTGTTATATAACATGCTATTCTTTTCAATTGTATAGAAAAAGTAGTGACTTGCGAGTAACACAGGAAAAAAAAATTGAATCTAATAATAAAAATAACTTTAAATATTTTAATAAATTAGTTATAGTTAACTTTGTTTTGGAGTTAATATAACTTAATAATAAATTGTAAACAGTATGTTATTTTTAAAGTAGGGTGACACTAACAAAAAACTATACAATTAAAAATTATTTATATTTTCTGAGAGTATTTACTACATTTTTAGGAATAAAAAGTAATTTAATAGTCCTTTTGAGATATATTTTTCTTGGACGCGGATAATTTCGATAAATAACACAGTAACTTTTACAAAAAATAATAATTATGTTACTCTAAATTTTGAATTAAAAAGTATATTACAATAAACGTGCTGAAAGAACAAAATTTTTGAAAATTTCAAATATTTTCTAATCTTTATGAAATGTGTTCTAGCACGTTCACGCTATTTTATTTCTTTAGAACTACTTGCACATGAAAGAATCCAGAATACTTAATAATATTTAATAGAAAACACTTAAGATGTGAAACAAATATGTGACTTATATAGATTCCTATTTTAGAAATTTTTCATGCTTGTGATTTTATTTCAATCTATTTTAAATGCCATAAAATGAAAACTGTTATATAGTTGAATCATAAATCTCATATATGAAAAAAATATACATAATGTATTTCCTAATAAAAAAAGAACTGCACGGAAGTCTAAAAAATGTCTCTCGGAAACTTTTATATTTATTTATCACTTAGAAAATAAACATCCCTTAAACAAAATAATGTTGCTTCTTTATTTGTTCTTACACAGCATTTCTTTTGTTATTTTAGCTTCATTAACCTACATCTCTATTTCAAACAAGTGTAAATTTATTTGACTTCACTAAACAAATGTAATAATACGTATCTAAACACGATGAATGAATCGTATTCTTATTCCTGTGTATAGAAAGATGAGATGTATCTTCGATCATTTGGGAGAGCTCTTTTTGTAGTAATTAAATAAACATTTTAAATGTATCAAATTTCTTTCGAAGCCTTTTTCAGTTTTTTTCAATTCCAGCTATTAGTTCACAATCTCCCTATATATATCTTGTTCAAATTTTCAGTCGTTAATAAAGTATATTTTAAAATGCTCAATTGAGCTGAAATTTTATATACACGATTATTTAGATCATACAGTAATTTAATTATAATCAATAAAAATTAATTGATTAAAACTAATTATGCAAAGAATTACAGATACAGTCCCGTTGGCATCATTTTTGGTGACTTAGTGACTATTGTAGTGACTTGTGTCAAAACTTTAAAAGGTTTTTTCTCACATTTTAAAGCACTCATTTGAGCTGAAATTTTCTATACAAGATTGGTTTGGGTGACAATACGATAATTTAACTATAAATTAATTAAAATTAAATGACTAAAACTAATTATTTAAAGAATTACAGATACAGTCACATCGGCTTCATTTTTAGCGACTTGGGTCAAAACTTTAAAATATTTTTTTTTTCTCACGTTTTAAAACATTCCGTTAAACTCAGATTTTATATGCACGATTGTTTTGGATGATAATACGATACTTTAATCATAATTAAAAATGAATTGCCACTTAATATTGTGATTTTGTCATATGTATATACATATTTATATTAATTGTAATTATTTGATGAAAAGTAACTAAAATAAAATTTTTCTTTGTTGGGCTAAGTTGGAATTGACTATAAAATTTTTTTTATATTACTTGTTTAAAAACATAATATGTAAAATTTAAATACATTTATTTCATATTACCTAAATTCCTGTCAGTAAGCACATAATATCCGCGTTTTAAAAGCTATTTCCAAGCTTTTAGTTAATAGAAAATTCACAGGTAAAAATTTACAAACTGGGACTAATAAAATTTTACTCGTAGCAACAGAATACTTTAAATTTACAGAAAAAATGTATTCATGATATTAAAACAAAACTATTTCTTAAGAGTAACTGTACTCGTTTAGATTTTTTTTATGTATAGTAAACCGTAAAATTTAAGAAAATTAAATTTCATTTAAGTTTTGTATGTGTAAACTACGTTACGTTTAATTTTTTGTAGGTTTTTAATTTTATTTGAATGATTTTTAAGCCATGATGAATAAATTTATCTATGATGAATTCATTTCTAATAATTTAAATTATAATGGATCATTTTATTAAGATTTAAAGCAGCAAGAAAAGAAAAACAGGAAGTAAAATTCTCAATGAAATATAAAAAGACTGCAGGTTATTTAAAATTTTAAATAATCCATTTTTTCCTCCCTTATTTACTAAAACACTAAAAATTTTTTTAATCTAAATAAATTTCATTAATTTAATTTTCATGCAAATTTTAGCATAACTTCAATTCTCATATTATTATGAGAACATTATTATAATTATATTCTCATATTATTATAATTCTTCTATTCTCATATTATTATAATTC
>BMAV01004462.1:1124629-1168088 GCA_019973955.1 Trichonephila inaurata madagascariensis | reverse complement strand
TCCGCTAAACCTCCGAATGAGTTGGAAATTGATTCTCCGGCAATAAATATATAAGTACCGTCTCAAATAAAAGTAAGATAACTAACTATCAATGCGTGCATAAATAAAAGCCAGGATTAAGAGACAAAAGCGCAGAGCACTTACCGGTCTACTCTTGTCCGGTTAAGAGCTTTTTATAGTATCCAAAGCAGAGATTTTTCTCTACCGGTGGAACGATGAGATGCGGACGGGTTGGTGAAGATGGGAGAAAGGAGAGAGATGGGAGAAAAACCGCTAAATTCGTTCAGGAGCAGTTGAGAGAGGTTGGTGTTTGAATGCTTGACATATACTTGAATGCCGTCCGTTCTCCCCAAGGAAGCGCTAGACGTCCATGTTTGTGACGTCACTCCTTTAGACATAAGGTCGAGTGTTCTGAGGTTTCTTGCGATTCGTTAGCTCTAGCGATGCGTGCAAGCTTTGGGCAATAAGCGATCTGTTATTGGAAAGCGATTGGGTCGGAAAACAGTGTGGGGTAAAAATGTTTATTTTTATTTTGATATTGGGTTCAATTCCTGAAACTTTGTTTAGAGAGGTGCGCTCTATTTGTATCAGATTTCATCGCTATATTCATCTGGTAGTAATTAATGATGTAAATGTAATCAAAACCTCTAGAATTAATTCATCAGTTTAGTGGGTTATTGTTGCCAGGGTTTATCATAAGTCTAAATACCAAGGTCAGTTGTAATGGAGATATATTCAATTAAGGGCTCATTTAGAAAGAAATTTGGAGATGATATTTGCTTGGAAAGTATTTGGGGGGGGGGGCCGTTAAAAAAGATTTTTATAAATAACTTTTTTGGCTACTTTGTAAATATTTTGGAAAATTTACAGGTAAGAAAGCAGACCGGTTTTTGTTTTGTGAAATTTTGCTGCAGCACACCCACATCCTTCAAGCATAAGTGTACTGCACATTCACTTATGGTTTATCATTTTACTTAAATAAAAAATACAAATACTTTATTTAAATAAAATGATAAATCGCAACCTATAATTTCTGTCTCTTGTCAACAAAAAAAAGTAATAACATAGTTTTAGATCAAAATTCCATTTATTATCCTTTTATACAAATGTTTTGAATTGTTTCTTGGTACCTGGCATTTAAGTTTGAATAGATCATCAATGGAAAAAGTTCATTCAAAGGCTTCCTTTAAATATTATAAACATAATATACATATTTTTCGTATTCATTTCGTGTTATAATATCCAAAGAAGAATTGATCATAAGTCTTCAAATATTATAAACATATCATACATATTTTTCTTATTCATTTCGCTGTTATAATATTCGAAGAAAAATTAATCATAGCGCTTTAAATATTATAAACATAGTATATATATTTTTCTTATTATTCATTTCACCGTTATAATATCCAAAGAAGAATTACTCATAATCCCTTCTTTCCAAAAATACATTGTAGTAACGAATATCTTTTTAGAATAGTCTCATATATTTAATAATGAAATGTTGCCGTAAATTGAAAAAAAAAACTTCTGTTATAGAAGAAATGCATTTTAACTTATTTATTACTAGAGAATATAGAGTTATCATTACATATTAACTAATATTGGGGAGTATCTAATATTAGAGCTTATGATCTCAGAACAAATATTATGCATCTCACATAATAAGTATGTAATTAACCGGAACTAGATTGTTAAAGAACATATTCTATTTTATCAACACTCGATTAATTATGAAACTACTTACGTATTTTCAAAAATTAAAAGATATGAGATTATAGGGTAAGCAAATGATTAATTAGTGAAGCTTGGGTGCTTCAAAACACATTTAGATCAGACAACTATAGAAACAAAATAAAATCGAGCTACAATGTATTTGATTTAAAATATCTATATTAATATGGTATTTTACTGTGACACTCTTATCATATAGATGTTAAAAATATACAGTATGGTATTCATGTCAGGCACGTTTTTAAAACAATGAACTTTTGAGAAAGATAAAAGATGTTACATAATATATAATGACGTAAAAGATAATTAGAAATATGTGGCTAAACAAATAATGGGTACAAGATAAGACATATCTTATCGGAAATATTGAAAGAGAATAAGGAAAACGACTTATCAACAACAACAACAACAAAAAGAAAACTTAAAAAATAAGTTTTAAAAGCTCTAAGTAAGAAACTCTTTAAGCCATCTTTATCATTTCTTTACAAAGATAACGAAACTATCATTAAATCTCTGTATTGTTCGACTGAGGATGAAGAATAGCAAGGATTCTAAATGTTTCACATGGTTACATTGACAAATGAATACGTATTTTGTTTACAGAAAATTTAAAAAAAAAAAAAACCCTTCCACGAATTACTCAGAAGTATTAGAATTTACAATAGTCATCAAAATGAAAGCTTCGTATTTTTTTATGACATAGAACACTGAAATAAAACGAATAAAGCTAACACAGAAAAAATTAAATTACAGGAATATTTTGGAAAAAAAATATCAAATATTTGAACTACTACACTATTTTATTAGAGTAATTAATAGAATTTTCACTATACTATTTTATTAGAATAATTAATAGAATTTTTACTATACTATTTTATTAGAATAATTAAATTTATTTCATGAATAGATAGTAATAAACCAAAAAAAAATAATCGAACACCCGAAATAGAAAGAAAAATGGAAAATTGCAAGGAAAGCCGCTTTCTATTTTGTCACTTAATATTGTGATTTTGTCTCATGTGTATATACATATATTTATATTAATTGTGACTATTTAATAAAAAGTAAGCAAAATAAAATTTTCTTTGTTGACCTATAAGAAGGAATTGACTTAATTTTTTTAAAAATATTACTTGTTATTTCTTATTTCTCTATGTGGAAATTTAGTTTGAATATAGATTCAGATTCTTATGAAACCTTTTCATTTTTTAAGTAAAAGTGATAACATTTATTTTAAATCTTTACTTTCAAATTATTGAGCTTCGCGCTTGAAAGATGCTTCAGTAAATTCAAAATATTCCGTAATCCTTTAAAGATCCTTCTTAACTGACACATATTTTAAAATGCTTCTGACCTTCCCAGATGCGCTATTTGAAGTCACTTTTCTTTATGTTGAGATCTTCCTTGCGTTGGTATGATCTCAAGCTGAGTTGAAGTTCACGTAACGGTTAATGTGGATTACCATCACTGAGTAAATAATTATGTAATAGTTATCCCATTAGTAGACTAATTAATTTGTTATTACTATTTACGTAAGTTCACATAACGGTTAATACGGATTTCTAACGATTTGCAAATGATTGTAGATTAGATATCACATTAGCAAGGTAATTAAGTTTTGAAATTTACTTTTATTCCTATCAAGAGTTATTTTATTTTGCGATAGGAAATTCATTAAAGAGCAAAAAGTATCTCAAATAAATTCTTTTGGATCATATTTCTCCCTAAGTGATCTTAAACGGAGGTTAAATCCCAGAATCTCTTAACTTCATCCAACTTTTCTTGGTCTTAACATCTTCTAAAGATATTTATGCATTTTTGCTACTTTGTTAACTGCAATCTAAGTCAAGGGCTCCATTTGTAACTTATTATGAAATTCAAACCAATGTAAGATAAATATTTATATCTCTAAGAAAAAAAATCATTTCTACAAATGGCTATCAGTAAAGTTACGTTGTTTGTTTCTCTGAATAATCTTTTGTGAAATACTGCGTAAAGTTTTTTTTTTTTTTTTTTTTAAAAATTCCTTCTCAGTAAGCTTTGTAACTAGTTGGGGGGAATTCTCTTAAAGTACATAAGTAAGGATTAATAATTAAGGAAAAATTGCATTTGGTCCTATTTTTCCCAAGCTACTGAATCAATTCAATGGTGAAATCTGGTAAAATATACTCTCTCTCAAAATTATTGGTAAAAAGATAATAAAAATTAATTGTACTTGATCATAATTAGAATTTATGTTTACGAAAGTCCAAAAACGTGGCACTTGTGGAGGAATTAATATGGGGTATAATTGTTAATGTGTGCTAGAGAGAGAAAGAGAGCAACGAAGCTCTCTTGTCTCTTAGGAGTCTGCTTATGAGATCTGAGGACAATAAATCCTGCTGTAATGGTTTTTCTAGAATAATCAAGATATGCTGTATGGGATTCAGATCTGGAGATCTGGTTTTTCACTCCATCTGCTAAATATCCTGTCTCGAGCTATTCGAAGCTAAGCACTGTATGAACGAGAGTTATCATTCATAATATTTCACTACGAGCTTACTGCTCATCCCACTGAAACTGCTCCCACAGACTCTTTCATTCATTTTCATTTTTATATCTGAGAGTAGTCAAGGTACCTAAATGAAAGATGTGCCTCTCCAACATCAAGCCCATAACATTAAAACTTCTCTAGTAGTCCACTTCCATGATGTTGAAACGATGATTCTAAATTCCTGGTTTTCTCCATATGTGAATGCGTCGAAAATCACAGTTTAGACTATGACAATCTCGACTCATCAGTTAAGAGAACACGAGACAACAATACACAAAAAGATGATACTATTCACAACCTGTCAATTAGGCTCCCTTGTGACTTGAAGAGAGTGAGATGCTGACAATTGGTCTCCTGTCATAAGGTTCTTTCACATTTAGGCTTCGGTGAAAAATGAAACTGAGGTACTAGAAGCAGCGGTGAGCTTATTTATAAATTGTGTAATTGTCATCCGCCTGTGTTGTGCCTTGTATATAAAGCCAAGTAGAAACCCTCCTATCTTCTGGTGGCTCTTGGGCATCCTGTAACTGGTATTGCTTGGTATCTTTAGCCTGGTTACATAATCTATAAGGCATGTTTCAGGACACATTAAACCACCTTTCTGTCTCGGTTTGGTATTGTCCTGATTCCAATATACTAACTGCTCTTCAACGTAATCCGTCACTCAAACGTTGTATTTGTGCCATTGTTTGCAAAAGCCTCAAAACTAATTTTAAGTCTTCAGAAACAAGAGCAAAATTAAAATCACATGAAGTAGTGCTTGACATACCTTTATTATCAGTTTAAATTTCATAAAATGCATGAGAAAAATAAAATTTTATTAAATAAAAGAAAAGTATCTTTTTTCTCCGTATGTATTTCAATTTTCATCAAAACTGGTTCAGTATTTTTTGAATGTGTTTGTTCCTAAGCTTTTGCCCAACAATTTCATTAGAAAATCGAGTTAAAGTGTCTATTTTAATTGATTAATGGTCATCGATGTATGTAATGAAATCTCAATTACGTAAGATCAAGTGATTATAAAATATTTTTCTTTTTTTGCGGATTGAAATAATTATTCATTTAATATAGCTTTTCTTTTTTGCATGATACAAATAGGTATTTATAAATAACTATTGTTTTAAGCATTTCTAAACGACTCAGTCTAGGAATAGTATAATTTAAGAGGACACAATATGATTCAATTAACAAAAATCGGTTAAAAATTCAAATAAAAGTTTTTTAGCCTAAATTATTTTTTGATAATTTTCTATGATATCACAAAATTTGAAAGCTCTAAGTTAAAAAACTCAAAGTTATGGTAACTTTTATATTCACTTTTAGTCACATCTCAATGGCAAATAAAAACTTTAAGTAAATTTTTCTCAAAAAAAAAAAAAAAAAAAAAATTTAAAATTCAAAGGCTTTTTTTTCTGTTGTGCCAAATGCTTTGGAATTTCTTTTACCTATTGCTATTAGTATACGTAGCAAAAGTTGGTATGCATTTTTGAATCAAAGCAATACTTATTTTTTAAAAAATAATTGAATTTAGAATTTACATATTTTTTAAGGATTTTTTTCTTAAGCATTCAGAAAAAAAGGCATTTTTCGTGTATCAATCGAGCTAGCAGAAAACCTTTTATGTATAGCTTGAAATATTTTCAAATTAAATTTAAAGTATGTTCGTCAATTATTGTGTGTAGGAGAAGTAGCATTTTAAAATTCCTTCAAACATTTTAAAAATTTTCTCTAAAAAATTAAATGATTAGTAATTTGTAGTATTTTGAGCACACACACAGTTTCACGTAATCCATATACATTTTCATTGGTTATAAGAGAAAAAAATCGTAAAAACCATTGAATCAAGGATTTTTTTATGAATTGTAAATTGTTTACGCCTCTTTTTTTGTCAGACTTTTTATTTTTCAAAAGTAAATACACCAGAGCTGTACACAATGGAATAATAACAAAAGATTTTGCATTTGGAGCCGAGTTCAAAGAACGAGAATATCTCATAATCTATTGTTACACTTAACACAAACTATAGCTACATCACACAACTTTTAAACAATAGTGTTCAAAATTCGTTATTCTAAATAACTGATCCTTTAATAGAATCTATTTCGAACTTTTGAGTTAATTACTATGCATTCTCATAGCTTAAGAATTCTTCACTATTTTCACTTGAAAAAAGATATTATAATTGTATTTTCTTTAAAAAAGAAAGGCTTTTTTTTTTATTTAAAAAGCTTACCCTAATACTGCTAAATGAATTAGAAGAAATTGTTCTATTTGATTTTCCCTAAACTGTACAAAATGAAGTTTTGTGGCTGATATATGATAGCTTAGGTTCTATTCAGGATTTTCTGCTACTATGATTATTTTTATATTTTCCTGCAAAAGAAGTAAATGGAAGAATATATACTATGAAATCTTACAGGTAATATCTGGTGTTTAATAACAAATCCTCTTGTTAAATATTTTTAATGCTAAAAACCATAGTATGTTGTTATATATATATATATATATATATATATTGTAAATGTTTTCCTTTAAAAGAAAAAAAAATAAAATAATCCATTCTACTTTTGTTAAAAGTTGAGCTTAATTCTCTAGTTTAAACATTTCAGAAAAAGACACATGCACAAAAATGAACAAAAAGTCAACGTAAATAAAATTTATTGTATTGTAAATACGTGGTTAATCCCCTATTACATTATACCTTCATTTGCATTGAGAAACAATTCAAAATAATTTATAATGAGATACACACGTAATAGTTTTCTTATGAACTATAACTATTGATTTCAGAAAAGCAAGCAATCTTTCTCTCTATCTGTATATATATATATATATATATATATATAGCTCTTGATGTTTATTGAAGTCATGTAATCCGGATCATTCTGCAGAAAGAAATATCTCTAAGCTTTCAAGGCTAGACAAAAGGGGCTTAAGCAGATTACCCCTCAAAACATTTAAACACGGGGATCAAAAATAAAAAGTATTAAGTTCAGTTTATGTCTTTTTATTATTCTAAAATTTCTAATTCATTTACATTTTTAGTTAATTGATGAAAGTTTCTAAATTTAAAATGGCCGCGTAAAAATTGCTAAAGATATTCCCAATTTTATTGAAACTAGCAGAATGTATCGATTACATATATTAGGACATTTCGGCGGCAGTCTAACCTTCTTCCGTTTAGTCGCAGCAGATATTCAAGTATAATTTTCCTTATCAATTACTTAATTTAAATTCAATGATATTTTTGTTAGTCTCGAAAAGTTTCCTCTTCTACTGGAGGTCAAGGTTAAATATTACAAGATTAAAATAAAAGTCTTAGAACATGACCTTGGTTACAAATACAAATCAAGGCTAAAATTTAATGTAATGTTGCTAATTGATTTCACGAGGGAATTAAAAATGAAACTAAAGAAGTTAGTATAACATAATCTAATGTTAAATAATCAGAATATATTAATTCTAAAAGAAAGCAAAATAATTTAGAAGTTATTTTGACTTGACTTCTTTAAAAATACATGTATGTTATGAGTATCAAACATTTTTCCAGATTTTTCAAAATCAGTTAAAAGTACATTCTTTATATTTAGTTTCCAGTTGGTAAAATATACATGAAAAAAAAGTAATAATAATGAAATAATTGATATTCTGGTATATATTTTTCTCTCAAATAACATTTATACAAAAGTAAAAGTTGGAAAAAAAATGGCTAGTTGAAAATATTTTAATGCTCATTCGGAAAAAAGGGATTTGGATATAGTATTAAAAGTGAAAGAGTAAAATACCTAATATTTATAAAAATAATTTTAAAATATTTTTTGCTATCAAAAATTATAAGCTATTTTTATATATATTCTGAATAAAATAACTCTACCCTAATACTTATAAGACGTATCTCTTCAACTGTCTCTCCGTAGCTCAGTGGTAACATTTACAAAACAACACACGTACTTCCTAACTTTGTTCACTCGCTTTCAAAGGACTGCGGCAGCTACTTCCCATAAAGTAATGTGAACAATTGATCTTGAAAAAGCGGTGAAAAACATTATTAGAAAGAGGCAACTGAGGATTAGTTGCTTCGCGTTACTGATGAAACAGCGATAGCGTTTATGTTTTGAACGGTGACATAAAGATGTCACTTCACCTAGCGATCAAACCTTAACGATCTAAGGAAACTACAGTAGTCTTCATACTTCGCATGCAAGTCGCTCTAATGGTGTTTTACGTGGTGTTTTTTCTCTCTCTTATAATTAAGAACAATTTCCGACTACTTGAGCACCTGCTTTAATGTTAAATAATGAAGCATGTTAATGAAAGTTGAAAATAAAGGAAGCTCTTTTCTTTAACTTATTACAATTTCGAGTATAAAAAATCTTGATGTCTCTAAAAAAAACTAGTGCTTATTTAGTACTTAGTAATTAGCTGTATTTCCTTTCTTTTTTAACCCTTTGGATATTTCGTATTTTACAGAATTTATTTAGGTACTAAAATTATTGAGAATGACACTAAAATACTTTTTCTAAATTACAACAGTAGTTGATTTCTCCATGTCTAAGTATAATTTGAATTGATTGAAAATATGTGTTTATCAAACCTGTAAGGCTAAAATGATTTCAAATTGGACTTGTACTATGTTTTGCTTTTCTAAATTTTCATTTTTAAAGTAATTAACATAATTATAATTTGACGTCTTACATTACACCAAAGTAGAAAACTTGTGAGAAAAACTGTTTTAGTTTGATATGAGTACAAGCAACGACATCCGAAAGAGAAGACACTTGAATTTTTATCTATATATTACAATGAGAACTCATATATAGTCTTTTTTTATTTTTTAACGATGATATTTTACATAACAGTTATACATGAATACTAAAATAAATTGAGCAAATTAAGCCTTCATACAGTAGGAATTTATTGTAAACTCTGAACTATTACATTATTATGAATAGTATGTAGATTACTTTCTCTTTTGAAATACTGCAAAAAAATGCATTTATTTTCATATTCCCTCTTTCAGTGCTCAATTTTTTGTT
Source organism: Trichonephila inaurata madagascariensis (assembly GCA_019973955.1). Taxonomy (NCBI): domain Eukaryota; kingdom Metazoa; phylum Arthropoda; class Arachnida; order Araneae; family Nephilidae; genus Trichonephila; species Trichonephila inaurata. The sequence goes on along the minus strand of BMAV01004462.1, from coordinate 1,158,785 downwards.
AGTGAAATATAAGAATAGAATGTAGTCATTTAAGTATCGTGAAAAAATGATAGCTTCAGCAAAATTCAACTTTTTAAAAAATTGCCTTATTTATTAAATGATTATGTTGATATTTCACTTAATTAATTATAATGAAATGCCAAACTAAATTACGAAAGAACCTTCCCTTCATCAAAATTTAATATATGAAATCTTATTTTAAAAATATGTAACACAGTCTATTATATGATGCTCAAAAAAAAAGTTGATAAATTTTTCATAAAACTGCTATGGATAATCCTGAGATCAAAATGATCTCGAAGTTCACCCATATGTTCTAAAAATAAACTTGATGAGTAGTTAAAACTGGAACAAATGTTTCAAAAATAAAGATAAAACATTTTGAGAAGGAATTCAAATGAATATACGGGGAAAGTGTGTGACACGTTGGTAATTATTTATAAGTTACGGAATACTGAAAATCTGAAGGGCCGTTTTGAAATAGTTTCAAGAAGCCATTGAAAAACTGGGCAAAAGGGGTTTAAGAAATATTATATTTCTTATATAGACGGAACAGTTATTAACATTTCTTATTATAAGTTCTTAAACTTATTTTTAATTCTTACCTTAAGATTTGAGATCCCTTATTAAATTCCTGATTAGCTCAGTTTTAGTAAGACAAGAAATATAATCACACTTGTGTAGGTTTTTAAAGACAAAATACTAATATAAATATTTAAAAGAGTATGTATCATTTCCTCTTAATTTTTCATGAAATTTATAATAATTTCAACAACAAAACATGAGTTTCTCGATTATTCTAAATATTATGTGTGATCTTCTCAAGTTCTTAGTAACACATTATTTCAAATGCTCATGTATAGTAACACAAAAACGCGTATCAAATCAATAGCTATTTATGAAAATACCACAAATATATTAATATTTGAAACATGCGTGAGTTACGTGAGGTCATAAGTAACAACTGAGAACTACCCAAACGTTTATTACTGCTTATTCAAGTAGAAGCCTAGATCACGAATTTTACTTTTTAAACGTGCATGTATAATTATATGACCAGCAAAATATTAAGCATTAGCAAACATGATACTGAAAAAAAAACCTATTTTATCCTACATTATGGCCATCACCAATCAATTTAGGTTGTTGATCGGTTGCAATGATTTAATACGCCACATGTATGTGCATATATAAATAAATATATATAATGTGTGTATGTATATATATACATATATATTAATATATTCTATAACGAATGGTATATTTATTGTATTGCAATAAGACTTAAATCAAAGATTAAAAAAAAGTTTAGATTATATTACAGTAATCAGTAAAAATTATTATGAAATCTGTATCTCCGTCCACGAAATATGTTTTTTAAGATTTAGGGAAGAATCGTTTAGTTAACAAAATTTGAATATTGAAGGCTAAAATTTGTTTCATTAGTAGAAAAAGAAAAACGCTATGTCAATACTTTATTACTTCCCAAAGCAATGAAAAAATAATGAAATAATTCAAGGCACTAAGCTTATTTCTTAATTTTAGCTTTATATTTTAAGTAATTGCAAAAAATCAGAAGAGTATAATAGGTATTGTGTACGAATGATTGAAAAAAAAATTCAAAAAAATTATTTGTTCTTTTGTTATTATATCTGCTAAATTTAAAGTTATTTCACAACTATAACATATAAATTGTAGTGTGATGTTTACATTAGGGTTTATATAATTTATAATGTTCTTCTTCATACATATATGTCGATGGGTGGGAGTGGCTGTGTAATTTGTAAAATATATTCCAACTAAAAGTTTTAAGCTATTTGTTTCCAACGTAACTAACAGTGGGAAAAGAGCTATAAGGCATTATAAGGAATTGTCACATTGCGTAACAAATTCATATGATCTGTGTTCGAATTTCAATGTCATATACAAGAACCATTACTTAAGGTATCCGACTACCCTAAAATCACGATTTTTTAAAAAAAATAGACAATTTTTTTTGATGATTTTATTTTATAGACTATCTTATTATCTTTATAAAATACCAAGTTTTTTGTTTTCCGTTCACTAGAACAAAAACTACAAGTGTTTTAGTAAAAGCAGATGCCATAACTTTACATAAGATGTCAAACTTTAAAATGCGTTTTACTCGAAATGTGTTTTTTTCGAAAAGATCAAAAGGGGAGAGCGATTGCTCAAAAAGTTTTGAAAATAATTTGCTGAAATTTCTTGTGTATGTTCTGTATAACAGTAGAAGGGTTTAGACTTTCAGATTTATCAATCACTGTTTTAATGTCAAAATTTACAGTCCTTTATGTGAATTTAATCATTGTTTTTTTAAGCAATTTCATATAATCACTAAGATAAAAGGCTCTAGTTTTTGTTAAAATTAAAATATCTCTTATCCTGAAGGTCATTTCAAACATGAATAACAAAATAACCATCAAAATTGAAAAATTGAGAATTCGCTTATAAAATTTTTGCACAGACCCCATTTATGTAATTTTTTGTACACTTTCACCAGTTTTTCCCATTTTAATTATAATAAAAAAAATTCTGTTTTCAATTTAAGGAGTTTTTCCTTAAAATATACTAAATAAATCTAAAAATCAAAAAAAAAATCCCCATATTTTCATTTTTTTTAAAAAAAAGTGTTCGCAAGTGGTCGGATACCTTAACTCTTTAAATTCATTTATATTTATCTTTTAAAATTCATTTACATTTGTAACCTAATCAGAATAAAATTGGCAGTTTATCAAAATTAAGGTAAGTTCGCATAAGAAACTTAAATTTCTCAACCAAGTAGTTACTGTAATATTGTTTGTAACATAAAAGGTAAATCAAAAATCTGATATATTTTTGAAAATAGTTGTTAATGAAGAGGAAACAAGCGTACCGTTTCAAAAGAAATGATCTATTCTTGACATCTTTTTATTATGTATTTTTAAACAATAATTTTAGCTATAAATTTCGGCATGAAGAAATGCATATAAAAACTAGCTTTAAAGAAGCATATTCTCATGATGCTAGTTTTTTACTTCATGCAATTAAATATTTCATGACTGACAATTCAATTACATTACAATTCAATTGATGAAATAGCAAACTTCTATGCCCTTATAATTCGGAATTACTTATGAATTCTCTCATAGATCAAACGATATAAACGGATAAAAATGTCATTTTTAAATTTGGTTAGTTTACTATTCATTTTATTTTAATCAACGGCTAATGTTCTATTTTAAAAAAGGAAGAGCTGGAGATAATTTACAAATAACCACCAAAAATCAAATTTTAAACTCAGATTGCAAAAATCTGAGTCATTAATTCTATAAAAATTGTAATGAATGGTAAATATTTGTTTCGTTAATTTGGGAATGATGCCTTTTTATATTACAAGGTAAAACTATGAAGAGTTATGAAATATATGTTAATTTTGCAGACACATATGAATTGAATAATTATAAATCTGAATGATATGAAAAATTAAATTAGTTTACCCACATAAAGTTTTTTTTAAAGGGCATTCCCCTTGTAAATCACAATTGCTTTATATTACTCTCTCATTTTTAAGCCATTCTATCGATGGAGAAAACTTAACGAAATAACAGACTAATAAATAATTTTAAAAAAGTGAAAAAAATTACCTTTGGAGATTTGTAATTTTTTAACTTTATACTCTCTCTCTATTTTCCACTTCCTTCGAACAAAGTGGCTTGCATTTGAAAACTATTTAAGAGTTAATGTTAGAAAGCCTAGATGTAAAATAACTATTTTTAAAAGGTAAAGTTTTTAATACTTGACTCTGTCTCTAACTTTTTAAAGGCAACTTATGCACTTTCTCTATTATATAAATGAACAAGAAATTTATATAATGAAAATATTTGAAGCAGATTAAGAATTTTTGTAATAACTTTTAAAAATATTCGTTCAAATGTCTGGAAAATTTTGATTCCTTCAATTAACACATTAAAAAATGCTTTTATAACAAGGAGTAAATGTGAAATTAAAAAAGCTGTTTTTATTTAACATATACTTTTATGAAAGATCTAAGCGCCTTTAAACATGAATAGGTATTCTGAATTCCTATGATTCAGAATCTGTTAAAAAAAAAAACTTAAATCGCATCATAACTTTTCAAAATGAAGAGAGTTTTTAAATCTATATAATTTGTTAGATGTAATGGATACCATCTCTCTGCAGCGTGGTTAAAGTTGCAAGTCTTAGGAGTAGCAACGTTTCAGTCTAGTTGTGAGAATGTGAGTCCTGATTCTTCATGGAATAAAGAGGATTACTGCACGTTAAAAGAAACTGAGCTTCAAAGTCCTCTCATGGTAATGAAATTAGGAAATTAACAAAGTGAGATACCACCTAAAATAATGGCTTCATTTTATAGCACCCGAAAAATGTTTCCTTAAAGAAAAGCAGCTCTGATTTTGATATGCAGTGAAAATCGTTTAACACAAAATTTGAAGTGACTGAAACATTTTTCTGTGTTAAGAAAATTTCGTATTAAGGATATTGTAAAAATGCCCCCATATATTCAACAAAATTAAATTTATTAGAGTATGTTTCATTTAAATAGATAAATACATATGCATGTATTTAATAAAAACCAATGAAACAAAAATTAATGAAATTTAATACAAATTTTCAAGTTTTTTGAAAAATAAAATATTTATTGAGTTTTTGAAAATAATTTGATATTTTTATTTGCATTGTCTTTTTTAGTATCAAATTATTCGATTTCGTCCTTTTTGTTATTCATTTCACCATTGGAATGGGTGCTTAAATAACTGCGCATATTTTTCATGATGTTCCTCATTTCGGATGACGAGGGAACAGGAGCTGCATTATTTATTTCATTTTCGTCTTTTGAATCTGCATCAATGATATTTTTTGAGCTTCGAATAAATTCCAAAATGTCTTTGTCTGCCATCATTGGGGCTGTATACACATTATCATCATCGATTGCAACGAATTCTTGCAATGATACAGCATAGGACAGTTCAATAATACAGATTTTTTCTCAAACATTCTTTTAAGTGTCGGTTCAGTTTCAATATCCTCCTTTTCCATCTTTCCGTGATAAGTGATTTTCGTTTCGGGTTAAGAGAAAAAAATGCATGCAAATACATAATAGTTTGCCGGGACTGTTGTATTATTTCGGGTTAAAACCGATATTCGTCTTAATCGTTTTTTAGTTGAATGTGTTTCACTGTAAGTAATATAAACGTTTTGTGTTATACGTTTTGTTATATGTAATATATTCCTCTCAAAAATAAATAATTTTGGTTCACTGTCTATTATTTTAAAATCTAATCTTGTATTTGTCTGTGTGTTATTTGTGGATGATACATTCATGCGAGAACAAACCACTTCATATGTAACTAAAAATAACTATAATACACTACAATGTGTGTGATATGTTTAACTTTAAGGTTATGTTGGGATATTCTATGTGAGTGAATTTAAGGAAAAATTTTTAGTTCTTTAAGGGAAATCAGATAAATATACCCTTTGAGGAGTTTTTTCTGAATGTTTAAGGATACATTTGTATAATGCATCACGTTTGCTCATTTCTATATATTGTAGAAGCATAATGTATTATTGTACCAATTGAAATACGAAAGGATGTTGCCCTTTAAAAGAAATATTATTTAGTTTTGAATAATCTCACCACAGAAATAAAAATTCACATAGTAATACGACCTTTTGAATGTTAACAAAACACGTATAAGTGAAAACAACAATAAATCATTATTTACAGCTATAAACTGATCAGTCATGCTATATCAACACAATAAGTTTACTTAAGTGAGATAAATAACCACATTCGAAATTTTCGATATCGCATGGGAACTATGTTTGTGAATAGTTCATAGAAGCTGTTCGAAAATTTCAGACTGTTATGTTATGATTCTTCAAAAAATAAGATAGATGGGTGTTGTAAGAAGTTTTTTTTTTTTAATGAATCTTTTTGGATTCTTTTTGGAATTCTTTTTGGATTTTGGATTTTTCGGGAAGTTACAAGGCAACGTTCACTGAAAGATGCTCGGATGACTGTTCACTCATGCGAATTACATTAGTTAAATCTCACGATATGGAGCAAAAAGTTGAGACACAAAGAATAAAAGAAAAAGAAATCTTTATTTTTCTGTGAACACTTTATGATTTATATGGCTTCTGTTTCATAAAAGGCATACATCAATGTCAAAAATATGTAAGTGTTTATGATCAAGCTTTTGTGTAAATAAACTTCATAAAATAAACATTCTTGGAGATGTTTATTTATTGTTTGAAGAAAACTATTCAATATAATATTTTGCTGTAGGTAAAATATTGAAAGATTCATTTTCTTGTATAGTGCTTTTTTAAAAATCGATATAAATATATGGTATTTTTTGCAATGATAATAAACATATTTTTAGTTGTTTATCCTACAAAAATAACCAAAGGATAGTAAAGGTTCCAAGACAAGTTTAATGTCATTGAATCTCTTATTTTTGCATCGAAATTAATATATATATATAATTATTTGTTAAGTCACAACAACTTCCTATTCCTTAAATTTAAAACTTATTTGCATTTACTTTCAAATTTTGTATCTAAAATATGTTCAAGTTTTGACACATTTAAAAATTTATGAATCTTTCGAGGAAATAAATCTTCTCCGAAGCAATTTGAAAAGTTCCCCACTAATTCTATCTCAAATTTCATTCCCACAGACGTAAAATCATTAGTTCAGGTGATCTGCTATTTCGCATAATCTACCAACTTCGTTTTGTGATGGAACAATTCTTTGCTCGTCTTTTTTAGTATTTCAATTTTTTTTTTGTGGAATTTTGAGGGAATGAAATAATTTTTTATTATGAAAAGACATTATTGCTTTAAACAAAGAATTAAAATCATTATTTAAATACACATAATTTATTTTTCTGCAAAAAAAAAAAAAAATGTACACGTGTTATAATTCTCATCAAATAAATACTTCTGTTATTAATGCCTTATGAAACATTAAAATAACAATTTTATACTATTCTTTGTAAAGTGTTTTAGAAATCTCTTGAAATTCACAGTTTCTCAGTAATTGAATTACCAATTTTTGTATCAAAAACCAACGTATAAAAATGTCTATGAGACTACATTACGAGGCAATTTCAAAAGAATGGTTTATTTTAGGAAGTAGTAAGTTGATTTAAATAAATAAGTTCCTAATAAGTTGATTTAAATAAATTAAGATTTAAAAAATTTTCTTTAAAAAAACCTGAATTAGGATAACATTTGCTCCTCTTCTACGCCTTCATGCAATTTTGGACCATGCTAGAAATTTTAATAATAGATTAGGTGTTCAAAATAAAATTTACATTGCAGATTAAGTCAAAAGATACTAATCGAATAAATAAAAGAATATCAATAATGCATGTTGTGCTTTATTTTGGTTAAAGTTTTATTTCATTTCCCTTTGAGGAAAATATTTGGATGTTTCGGACACATCACTTGAGATGATATACTTTTTTCTAATTTGTTGAAAATGTTGTTTTTTGACGCAAACAAAAAATGTATAAACTGATTTTTTTCATTCTCAGAGAAAAATAACACAATGTTAATTATCTAACCCAGGGGTCGGCAAATTTTTCGCTGTGCCAAGCCAATCTACGAATAGGATTCAGCATACCACACAGTAAGATATTTTTGAAAATTCGATTCCCGCGATAATGCATGAAGAGTTAGAGAATGGAGTTCCATTATATAGATTTACAGTTTTATTATATAGTAATTCTGCATCTTTTAAATATATTTCTTAAAATGAAAATAAACAGCATAAAATCTAACTATTTCTTCAACAAAAATTAAAAAAAAAAAGTATACATGTTTTATGTATTTTTAAACGTAATTGTTAAAATAAAAAAAATGAACAAGATAAAATATACGTATTTTCCTTCATTATAGTTAAATAAAAAGTTTAATGCGAATCTTGTGCTTGCACCATTCGAATTTTATATCGCAAAATAAAAAAAAATAAAAAAAGAAAGAATCAAGGATATCATTTTTTTTACTTTTAATTTGCACGATTCTGAGCATTCACTTGATAATCAATTTCTTTGGGGACTCGAAACATTTTTCATACGAGGAAAGATTTTTTTACTTTAGAACCAAAAGTTGAAAGCATAGTACATGGAGTTTTCTCTCCTTAAATTATTAAATCTCTACAGCAATGACATTCAATATTTTACAAAATAGCTGTAAATTTGTCTGTAGAGTTATCTTTCAAATTTTTTTGTAACTCCATAAATGTCCAAAACTCTGAAGATGTTTGTAAAATAAGGTCCATTACAAATTTATCGACTTCCACTCAAAAATTCACAAATGTGTAGAGTTGTGCAGGGTGCCATTGAGAATTGTACTGCGTGCCACATGAGGCACGAGTGCCGTAGGTTGCCTACCCCTGATCTAACCTCTTTTAATCTGTGGTTTCAAACAAAAAACCTATTACCGATGCTATTTGATTAATTGTAATATGATTTCAATTGACACATAAAACAGACTATATTTAATTCACTGAATTGGGAGACAATGTGCATTTTTAGTTTCAAAATAAATGAAAACTCTATAAAATTTAATTTTGTGCTTTCAATTTGAGAAAAAGTTTATAAAAAAAAACGTGTCTAAAGAGGGCAAATAAATAACTTTCAATAGTTGATAAATTATAATAGCTAATAGATATATGTAACTTATATGTAATTATGATATGCTATAAAAAGGTCAAAATGCGGTCTTTTGTATATTTCTTAATTTATGTAAAATCTTAACTTAAATCTTAACGTAAACTCTTAACTTAAAAATTAAGAATATTTAAATTTAGTTTAACAATTCGTATTTAATATACATTATCCAACGATAGGTTTTATGAGTGCAAGATCCATGCAGCCTCTCACAATGGTGGAGCTGGTTTTAGATAGGACTACTTTGATGTTGCAGTCAGAATAGTGATTAGTTTGAAAAAATAATGCTATGCCATTCGTTTGTTGCCATGTTGAGGAGATGATGCACGTTAAATCTGTAGTGGTTCAAAATCTTCACAATGGAGTGTTATGGAAGTTAGGGGAAAATTGGTTGCTGGATCAGGTGTCGCCCTCGTCACTTGACCATGGTTCAAAATTACGAGGTCCGTCGCCAATAGCCCTCGCGTTACCTTAAGTGCGACATAAATAAACATTCACTCACTCACGCCATTCATCGGTCAGTATCCGACGTTTACCAATCCTTTGCCCAAGCTTGAGTTCTACAATCAAAGTTAATAGCAGCTATTGACGTTTGATACAATTCCTCTCTGCTAAACACGACATCAAATGGTATGAATTGACACGGAGATTATTTTGAGAGATCGCCCTTATTCTTGTACAAGTACAAGGATTCTAGATTTTCCAGTGTAGCCATATATATATATATACATGTTGAATAAATGTTGATTCTCGGGAAGGATAATATGCAATCTTTATGAGATACAGTTCACCCAATGTCAAACTCAGAAATGGACTCGACCGTATTCTATGATTAAGTGTACATAAATTTCTTAAGCAAAAAAACAGTGAGAGAAAACACAATTTCAATACTTAAAAACAGCCTTCTATTCTCCATTGTGGCTGCGGTAGACTAGTGGTCAAGGTAATGGACTCGTGGCCGACGTGTCATTAGTTCGAACTTAGTACCACTGAAGACCCACCATACAGGGAGCGATGCACGTTGAATGAGTCGAGGTTGAAACGTCCTTCCGTTGGTGTGGTGTGGAAGCTAAGAGAGAGGGTGGCAGATCAGGAGTTGCCCTCGTCACTTGACCATGGTTCAAAATTACGAGGTCAGTCGTCTAAAGTACTCGTGTAGCTAAATAGGGTGACGTTAGTATTCACTCACTCGCTGTCCTCCGTTTACATAGTGATGGTACGTTGAATTTTTAATGTATACGATTTGCGTGCGCAGTGCAATTTTGATAATTTTTATGTCTTATTAATGTCCATGAATTTAGCAAATTTCACATCCCTTGTTGGCATCCTTCATGATGTTGGATTTTGAATGAATAGGAGTGTACATAAAACTAATAATTTCGAAAAAATCTTTGGAGTAGAATTTAGAAGTAACATAAAGAAATAATGTTTGATGAAATCATATGTGTGTGTGTTTGTGAATACATGTATATTTTTCAATGTCATATGTCAATTAAAAGCAATCTTAATTTATGCCATAAGGTGTTTTTTATCTCAATACCTCATGCTAGCATTGGCTGAATATTTGGTTTCAGAGAGCTTGTTTGAGAACAAATTTTAAATACTAACAGCTATGGTTATCGTGATTGAGCAAATGTTAACTAAACATTATTTTCATTTAATAATCCATTACTCTTACATATAAATAGCATGAAACAATTTAATATATTAGTAATACATATTCATTTTAAAAAGTTAATACGTAAGTTTTATTCATCGATTTTTTAAGTAACATATGCGTGTTTTGAATATTTTTTATCCGAAAAATAAAAGTTTTGAATTGACTCAAACTTGTAACATAGCTAATTGATAAGGTAATGCTTTCAACTATTTAAAGCAGAGCACTTCTAATTTATGTAAATTTAATTCATGAACAAGAAATGAAAAAAAAAAATAATAAAATGTAAATCCTTTAAAAAATTACGTTCACAAATTCATATTTTTTGCACTTAAAATGATACTTTCACGGCTTATTAATTTTTTTTCGTCCCTTATTTTTCTTAATCAATAAGTGAAACTATGTATTTTTTTTTTTAATTATTTTTTTAAAATGGGGCTGCGGATTGGTAATTACCATTGCAGGCCTATTTCATTCCCCGGAAGCTGGTATTACTTATTGGTGTGGTACTATATAAATGGATACCAATTGTCACAATATGAGGCACCTGAGCCATGACGATGTGAAATTGTTCCAGGAATTTAATTTTGCCGAGAGCACCTAAGGGCAAACCGGCCCTTTAGGGATCTTTAACATGTTGCATAATCATACGAAACAGACGCTGTTGATTTTTTGCATCAAGAAAATCCACCGACTTGGGCCAAGGTCGAACCCGTAAACTTGGGCGTACAAGGCCAGCGCCTAACCAATTATGTGAACTACGAGGCATCATGGAATTTATACACTAAATTATTTGGAACAATAGCAACCTTGGATGAATAAGCACTATAGTGCAGCAGAAAAAAAAAGACCAAAGTGTTTAAAACTTTCCTAAACTAAACTCGGGTAATTCTGGTTTGTAAGGAAAAAACAACAACATCAAGAGTTTTGTGACTTATTTTGCAAGAGAAACTTGCTTACTTTGCTACATCTAGAAATAAAACAAGAAAAGTCCTTGAACACAAAGAGCACGCGAATCAGTGATCGAAGTGTAAGATTTTAGTGTATTTTAGGTTATGTACTCTACCGGAACATTTTAAATGAAGGTGAAAGTCCTACATAAAACCACCCATAAGGATTACAATGCTGATAGTGACTTCTGTCCTATTCTAAACATCCGTTTAAATAAAAGATACGAGTAGTTAACTTTTGTAGTTGTTTGTCATTTGAAATGTTTTTACAGAAATTACTTAAGAGGAAAAGTAACAACATCCTGGAAACCTACTTTTAAATTAAATAGGCCTTCCAATTTAAATGTAAAAAACAAACTTTATTTGCTTCGGTTAAGCAAAAAAATATTTTCTGAACTTAAACTAAGGGGTCTACAAGAAACTATAAATTCTATACTTTTATACGTACTCTATCCCGTTTAAAGTAAAATCAAAATTTCAGAGCCCGTTTTGCAGAATTCTAAAAAAATGAAGCCTACAAATTTAAGCAATATTTAAGGTATCCGCACATAAATGGATAATTTACATGATATTTAGTGTCACTTAGTTTAGAATACATGTATAAAATTGTTTTAAGGACATTTTGACAAAAAAAATATTTAAATACGATATTTCGGCTAAAAATTAACTCAGAATAACCTTTTTTCAAAATGTTCTCCTTTTGTGAAAAATGCTTCTATTATAATAATATTTTGCCTGTATATAGCTCAGACCTCTGTACAGAGGCTCAACTGTGATTTTTGAAAAATTCACATTATTTTCAGAGTTACAATCAATTGAAATAATTATCGGTGCTTTTTTCTTAAAATTTCTCCCTCTGTTGTAGTAAAACATGGATAAACCCTCTTCTAAGTAAAATATTTCAAAAATTCTAATTGAGCCTCTGTACAAAGGTCTGAGCTATATACAAGCAAAATATTTTTTTAATATAAACATTTTTCACAAAAGGAGATTATTTTGAAAATGGGTCATTCTATGTTCATTTTTTGTCAAAATATTGTACTTAAATAATTTTTTATTGTAATAATATTCTTAAAACAAGTTTATATACATTTTCTAATCTAAGTGACACTAAATATCATAAATATTATCCATTTATACGCTTTTGCAAAATCACCGTTCCGAACGTAGTCAGATACCTTAAAGAAACAAATGTGTATTCCTTTTCCTTCAAAAATTCCTAAATTTGCTTTAATATCAATAAAGTTCTCTGTTTTGTGAAGTTTCTGATGAAAGTGTTCCGTGCATCTAGAATTTAAAAAAATATACTTTTTTCCCTTATAAAGCATAAAATGAAATATTCTATAATATCTCATTTAGAGGATATTCTAATATATATATATTTAATGATAAGTCTTCATACACACACAGAGAGGGGGGGGGCACAAGAATCTTTAAACAACAGAATTAAAAAAAAATCATAAATTTCATATATTTTTTAAAAAAATGATATTTTGAATACCATCATAATTATTTATTCATGAATTATTACATATATTGTTATATGATATTTTCCAGTTGCTTTTTTCATTCCATTTTTTTATTATTGTAGCAAATGATACAATTTACAGGTAAGTTAGCTATTATTGAATATGATAACATATACATAGGTATCAATATTATGCTGATTTTCCGGGTCATATTTTACAAGAGAATCACACATAACGTAGGAATTTATGATTTTAAATAGAGAGTATGTATACATATAAATTTGTTATGCACTATGTTTAATTGGATGTTACACACTTGAAGCAATTCGTTTAGGTAAAATATTTAAGTATTTTTGACTGGAAAAATGTCATAGGTTCTGAAAATCGTGCTAAAAGATTACTTGGTAAAAAAAAGGAAAGCTTTATCTCGTTCTGATTATTGCTTGCACATCTGAATCAAAATCAAATGTATGATATTAAACTCTTAGACAGTATTTAAAAGGGAAACTCTTCTAAGCATTAAAGGTTTTCTTAAAATTAAAATAATAAGTTTTTGTATATTTCATTTACATCTTATAGCTATAATGTGAACTTCTGAAAGTTTTTTTTTTTTTTTTTTTTTGTTAGAAAAAATAAAAAAAAAAAAAAAAAAAAAAACTTTCAGAATTTTATTTTTTTTTTATAAGTTGTATAAAAGTGTACAAGAAACTAATTAAAGCACGATAATAATGTTAAAAATATCAGTTTAGAATAAATTAATTCTTTAAAGATTTTTGAGAAAAGAAAATAAGAGGAATTCTGGATTATAAGGAAATGAAACAAAGACTTTAAAAGTAAATTCGGAAATATAAATAAAAAACAATCAAAGGAAACAAAAATCGAATAAATTTTGAAGCTCTGGAATTTATAAAAATATAACAAAAGTTCTCGTGGTTCTACTCTTTTTAATAGTTATTATTATTTTAAAAATAATTGTTGGGTTTTGAATGTGAGAAATAAGATAAAATACAACATACCAATTTTCTTTGAATAAAGTTTAATACATAATAAATTTTAATAAAGTTAAAAAATATATATATAATTAAATTAATACGCGTTATTTTGCTTATTAAAGTTTCTTGCATATTTTATGAAGTAATTAACTTTGAGCAAACAAAAAGGCATTATGTAAATAAAAAATATTTCTTAACTCTTTGGCAAAAAACTAATTGCAAGAAAATGAAATACCGCAAATGTCAAATATTTAAACTTAACCACGATAAATATTCGCAAAAAAATTCTTTTGGGGTATTAAAACAGATTCTGATAGATATAGTATGGTGAATCCTGATGCAGCACTATTGATCAATCCTAGCAGTTCAGTTTTTACCTTTTGAACATATTTGCTTGTGAAGTAGTTTGGTATTTCTTTCGTTTTGAAGTACAGTAATACCTCGACTTAAGCCAACCCGGAGTTTTCAAATCTTGTCGATTCGTCATTTGTTTGAGGGAAAAAAAAGTTGATAAAATTGGTGAAATTGGCAATGTGATAGAAGAAGTTGTCGATCTTGACAGACAAATAAATTTAGAAGTAGATAATGATGACGTTCAAGAACTACTGGATTCCCACAATCAGGAGCTGTCATTGAATGAGCTTATAGAAATGCATGAGCAGCAAGACATTGATGAACATGAATCTTTAGACCCGCGTTTCTCAAACTGTGGGGCGCGCCCCCTTGGGAGGCGTGATAACTCTACAAAGGGGGCACAGGCATATTGAAAAGTCGAAAACAAAAGATTATTTTTAAAAAAATTACTAATTTACTGAAAGTAAACAAACAAAAAATACATTCTGATCTAATAAAAAATAGAATACGCATTTACATTGATATAATACACTTATAATGAACACCTAAAAGAAACAGTACTACATAATGTATTTCATAATTAATTTAAATATAGTAAGTTAAGAACAAGCTTAATAATTACTAGTAACTCCATGGGCTTGTCGTATATAAAATTATACACAAAAATTAACACTCATCTTGATAATTTGTGCGGTTTATAATGAATCCCTTAACTGCCGAATAAAAGTTATACGATTCGCTCCCCAATGCCACCGTTTTCCACGTAGACATGCTTATATGATGTATTGGGGGGGGGAAGGAATAAAAATAAGAGCAAATCCTCTGAAATAAGTACATAATTCACAAACACTGTCCTTTTAATGTATTCCAAAGCCTGCGGAAGAAGTGCACAGAGAAAAGATCGTACTTTAGACAGACGTGTATATACGTCCGAGGAAAAGAACGTTTTAGCTGAGTGAGACCTTTATATGCCCGGGTGGAATTTAAGAGATTTAAATCCTATTGTAGATTTATCATCAAAGTATCGTATTATTGAATTCAATATATTGTTATTGTATGGAGGGGGCAGCGATGAAAATTATGTTTGAATATTGGGCCGCAAGTATTGAAAGTTTGCGAACCACTGCTTTAGACCCATTTCAATCAGAAGGTCGAATGACGTTTGGGAATTCGACAGAAGGTCTCAGTTTAATGAAAGAGGGTACAGAAAAAGGGTTTAGAAACTATAGACTCCAACAATAAGCGTACCTTTTCAACAAAAAAAAGGAATAAAAAAAAATATTTGCATGCTGCAAGGAAATTTTACGGTTGAAAAAAATTTTTTTTTATGAGTATCTTGTCTAATAAATAACAGCGATATCAGGATTTTGCTATGAACTTGACTAAGGAAGTTCTAACTTACATGCAATCATGAGGGAACTAGAAAATATACTACATGAGTAAAGACTTTAAGTGTTACTTTTAATAGCAAGAAACAGATTAAACATCATTAAGTATAATTATTCATTCATTAAATCACATAAATGCCTAATACACTTGCTGTTGATAATTAGTGTTAAGATGAAAATAAAAATTCAGCACAAATGTACAATTGGAACAATGGATTACTATTAGTATGAAAATTAATTCTAAAGTTATCTCTGTGTGTGTGTGTAAAATTTTCTCTATCACAAAAGATTCTCCTTTGAAGTATATTTGAATCTAGTATTTATTTTATTTTTCTCAGAAGAAAGATATTTTATGGAATATTTATTTTGTTCGATTATTTTCCCTTAAAAAAAATTCAGAGTCACAATTTTGCAAAGGGCAAGACCGTTTGTTTCACATCAACAGCTCTTAAATATTTTGGCACAAGGAACAAGTTACAGGAAAAACAGTTTTAGTACGCAACCGAGAAAATAAATTACTAATATTCGAGTATATTAGAGCTTTTATATATATATAAACTAAATTTCTGTTGTCATTTAATTATAAATAATAATACAACCCATCGAATGCTGTGTGAATCTATTCCTAACTGTGGATATGTGTGTGTGTGTGAACCAATGATGGTTTTCTGTTCCATTGGTCAGGACTTCAGGGGGGTGTTTATGCGAAGAAAGCATTTACCCTTTTCTCCCTATCAAACACCATATTTATTAAGAATTGTCTGTTTAAATGATTATTTCGTTATATTCGTGTTGAATTTGTTCAAAGGAAATATTTTGTCCAATTAGTTTCAAGGACAAAAGTCTGTCTCAGTTGCAGCCATTTTAAAATTTAAGATATTTAATGTAAGAGTCATTAGGATAAAAAAAAAAGTTAGGATTTTGACTTTGTACCAGGTTGCATATCAGAATCATGAGGGCATCCAAGATAAACTCCTTAGGAACCTGTCAATATTGTGCTATTACTTATTTTAAGTATAGGATGAATTGAAATTTTACTGAGTTAATTTCTTCTCATTAAATACAATGATGCATTTCATTTTAGAAAGATTTTTGGGATAGGATTACTTTATATTCTTGAATATGTATTATTATTATTAATGTATATTATAACACAACTTTCATATTTGCGGCTGCAGAGATAGATGTTTGTAGATATTATAGAATTATTTAATAAAAAAATTTACTTTATGTCGTATCAATATAAAATCGAACATTATTATTATTGTGATTATACTTTAAATTGAAACTAAGGTCAACTATCGTCTTTTAAAGATATATTTTAAAAACATTACTTACAATGTAACACAAATTCCCTATTTCATGTAGTTTCAAGTTAATTATCAGATAAATTATTTTCATATTGTTAAAAAAATATTTAACTAAATTAATTTTAGAACAAAGTTTGTAATATGAATAACTTCATAAAACTTGAAAAATATAATCCAATATATATATATATATATATATATATATATATATACAGTCGACCTCCCATATTACTTACATCTATATAGTGAACTTTTTCCTAAAACCAGGAACATTTCATGATTTTCTTCGTAAAATAACCTCCCAATAGCGAAGTACATTTTCTATATAACGAACTTTTGGTCTTGTGTTTATAAATGTTGTTTCTCCCTATTTTTAAAGTATTTCTCGACATTTCGAAAAATTTTCTCTCTTAACACGTTTTATGGTGATCATAAATCTTGAAAGTATAATTTAAAATGCAAATTTAAATTTTGATACAAATTTTAATAGAATAAAATGTTCGTAAATACTCTTTTCAATTTCAAATTAAAGTTTCAATTACCTTTCTTGCATTTAGATTAATCTTTGAAATAAATCTTCATTTTCTTTAAAATTTCTCTTTTTGGTATAAGTTTTAATGATTACCTCGAATTCGTTGGACGACGAAGATAATTCCAGATGAAAAGTGTTTTGCGAGATTGCTTTAATTATTGTTAATATATAAATTATTTTTTATACATTGTATTAATTTCTGATAATTATATTTTGCATTTAATAAATATTAATCTTCTTAACACTTCTTCATTAATCCCAAATTAGATTATAGTCTATTTCACTATACAAAATTAAATTGTTCAATCAGGATAGACTAACTTACCAAGAAAAAGTATTAAAAATAGCGTATAATGCTTTCTGACATACCAGGCTTGTTTCATTTCTCAAGGAATTTTTTCTGTCTCCGCATTTATTTCGATATTGGCTTTAGATAAGGGAGCTTTGTGTCATGTTGAAAAAATGCTTCATATAGCTCCCAGCTGTAAAACGTTTTAGGTCACCAAGTGAAGTAATTTCTCAACTTGGTAACAGAGCAAGTTTTTCGTCAGTCAATTCTATAAATAAAGTTGTACTTGGAAAAAATTTCCTAGATAAAATCAGTAAACTATTATTAATTTATATGATTATGTGTTTTTCGATACATTGAAGTTATATAAGTTTTACGTAAAAAGTTACAGTGGTAATGGTAAAAATATATGTTATATGGTTATTGCGACTTCTAGGACATATATTTTCTCTTTTAGGTAATAACTCTAAAATAGTCCAAGACGGAATGCTGTATGTTTATATTTAATTTCATGCTTTAGAAGTCATTATTTGGAATATTTTATCATGGTACTCAAAATTGATAAAAAGATTAATGTTTTAAAATTCGGAAAAGAAGTAATTTAAAAACACAAATATAATAATGTATAAGTTTAGATTAATGATACATTAGTAATATGTCTTTGATTTCAGTGTAAACTTTATTT
This sequence comes from Trichonephila inaurata madagascariensis, assembly GCA_019973955.1. Classification (NCBI taxonomy): domain Eukaryota; kingdom Metazoa; phylum Arthropoda; class Arachnida; order Araneae; family Nephilidae; genus Trichonephila; species Trichonephila inaurata. The sequence continues at coordinate 1,140,436 of BMAV01004462.1, read as the reverse complement.
TCCTTTATTGCTACAGCCTATTGAATGAACTGTTTATAATTTTTGATGCATATTTTTCAAATCTAAAGATATAGTGTAAATATTTTTTTATTGAAATAATACTTAATATACACAAGAAATACAAACAAATGTCTGTGTGAAATATCTGAATCAATTTCATCTTTATTGAATGTTTTTTCTGTAGTGCTTTGTACACTACATTACAATGCCACTCCAGCACTTGAGAATGCATATATTTGGGAATAATGAACATGTAAAAATTTGAAGCTTATTTATTTAGAAATAAAAAGTGTTAAATTCTCTAATGCAGTTTTGGTTTTAGAATTCAAGTAAACTTTAAATGTATAAAAACTCTATAATGTAATGATTGTAAAAGTAAAATGGATATGTTACGTTTATCTCAAAAATTGGTTTTATATTTATAAAAACCCGCACATGGGTAATCCATAGATAAGAATCTTATCTATAGAAAGAAACGAATGAATTAAGCAAATTTACGAGATAGAGAATTGATTTGGCTACAATAAGATTTAAAGAGAAAAAGAATATAAGAAAAAAGCATTTTTTTTTTAGATTTATTTAAAGTGCTTACACTTTTCTTATGATTTTAAGTTAATATTATTTAAGGTTAAAAAAAACTTTATAAAATCATATAACTTGAAAAAAAACCTGAGTTAAAAACTCATATGAGGTTTATTTAAGTTTAACTATTGCAACGTTTTTTGAAATAAAGCATACATTTTTCCAATTTTCCTGGTGAAATATTATTTTACTAACAGAAGAATTTTGAAAAAACCTCCAAAAAATAAATTATTTAATATCCAAAAAAGAGCAATAATATTATTTATAAAATAAAACCTGTCAGTAAAATAACTTTCAATTGAAAAATAAGTAATGAATAAATATGATGTGAAAGTGAGTGAGTAGATATTAATGTCACATTATTCAGCTACACGAGGGCTTTTTGGTAACGGACCTCTTAATTTTGAACCATGATCAAGTGACGAAGACATCTACTCTGGTACCCCCTCTCCTAACTTCCACACCACACCAACGGGAGGACATCTGAGCTTCGACAGATTTAACGTGTAATTCACTTAAAGTTTTTATTTACGCCTTCTGTATGGATAGAAATTGAACTTTGAAATATTAAAACATACTTTTTTAAGGTATCCAACTATGTTCGGAACCGTGATTTTAAAAAAGCGTATAAATGGATAATTTTTATTATATTTAGTGTCACTTAGATTAGACTACATGTATAAAATTGTTTTATAAGGATATTTTGACAAAAAAAATTATTTAAATACAATATTTTGCCAAAAAATTAACTTAGAATAATATTTTTTTCAAAATGATCTCCTTTTTGTGAAAAATGCTTCTATTATAATAATATTTTGCCTGTTTATAGCTCAGACCTCTCTACAGAGGCTCAACTAGAATTTTTGAAAAATTCACATTATTTTCAGAGTTACAACCAAATGAAATAATTATCGGCGTTTTTTTCTTAAAACTGCTCCCCTCTGCTGTCGTAAAATATGGATAAACCCACTTCTAAGTTATATATTTCAAAAATTCTAGTTCAGCCTCTGTAGAGAGGTCTGAGCTATATACAGGAATAATATTATTATAATAGAAGCATTTTTCACGAAAGGAGAACATTTTGAATAAAAATTATTCTAACTTAATTTTTTGCCAAAATATTGTATTTAAATCATTTTTTTTGTCAAAATGTCCGTAAAACAATTGTATACATGTATTCTAATCTAAGTGACACTAAATATCATGAAAACTATCCATTTATTCGCTTTTGCAAAATCACGGTTCCGAACGTAGTCGGATACCTTAATACAATTAGTATATATTAGAAGGAGATTGTGTGTAAGGTTTATATAAGAATATGAAAGAAATTGTCTTCACAATTACAAAGTATACTCGTTACTCATACTCAGAGGTGTAAAACGAGAGTATACAGAAAAATCCCTGGAATTAAGCCATTAAGAAACAAATTTTACAGTGTAACACGTTAGATACGTTGTTTCAAATTCTTTGCATTGGCTTGAAAATGATCAAAAAGTTCTATGTCTTAATCTAAAATAACAGAAAATTTTCCAATTTTTTATTTTCAAGTTCTCGATGAAAAAATATTTTGTATTATGTTCTGAATCAAAAAACAAAATGATTTTCTCCCTAATAAAATAACTGCAAGCTTAACATGGAAATTTTACAAATAATTCGTAAAATTAGCCACATGAATTTTTTAATTTGAGAAGAAAAAAAAATTATTTACATAAATGTTCACAATAAATAAATAAGTAAAAAATAAACAAGATTGATAAAAAAAATTCATTAAGACACAATGAAAAAACTAAAAACATGTTTCGCGCAAAATATTACCAAGTGATGATTGCAAAAATAATTATATTCAATAGAAAAGAAAATGGGATAGATACAGGGAAAAAAGCACAGAACAAAAAGTTAGTAATAATCATGGCCAAACATAATAGTATTTGGAACGCCCAGATTTGACAATTGATCAATTTTCCATAATTATTTGCAAATTTATAATCTGAGCTAATATATCAAACCTTTATATTAAAATGCGTACTATAAAAATATTATATAAATAATGTATAAATAGCTTATGAGAAATATGTAAAATATTTAATCTGTCTTATATATAGAACAATTATCTTTTCTCTATATAACACATAGAATAGTTCTTTCGCGTTAAATAATACAAAATGTCATCACCTACCTATAACAGATTATTTAGTCCAATTTTCAAATTTAAATATAATTAGTTTGAAAAATAAACTCAAACTAAATGTCCATTTTCTTACTACAATAAAAAAATAAATAAATAAAACTCTCTCTTTTATTATTATATCATATAAATCATATTTTACTATGATTTTATACCTGCATATTAATCCCTGGTTTATAGCTAAAAGAAAATTAAGCTCATATATCTAAAAATAGGAATAGTGAATTATTTATTAAAGGGATAATATATTATTTGAGGAATTTTGTATCATATTGATTAGTATGAATAATTATTTGCTCTCTCTCTGATAACAGGTTCGTTTTATATATATATATAATCCATTATATATTCATTTAATATTTCAAAATTATTTATTTTCCTAAAATTTATGCGATATGAATATAAAATAAGAAGGAAAATTAGATTACTTTTTTCAACTAGAAGATTTATTAAAGAATATCCTTTTTTGGTTACACATTTTTTTCAAACTTTTTTTTATTTTACTCATTGTTTGTTAGTTCTCAAGTGACATTTAAATCAAATGTTATTGTTCCTACTATTATTTATAATCGAATTCGATAATCTTCATATTTATAATACAGACCTGAGTTTTTAAAGGAAAATTTCGTGTCGCACTTTTTGATTGCTCTCTCCAAAAGAAATTATTTACCTGTCAAGATTGTGTGAATTCTTTATGACTATACTGAAAAGAAAACAATACACAAATACAGGTCACTAGACCATACTGAATAGGCAAAATAAAAAGGAAATATTGAAATTCGTAACTTTGACGACAGATTTATAACCTCTAATACTTAAAGCAAATAAAGAGAGAGAGAGAGAGAGAATAAAAAAAAATCTTGTATCTAGGAGGGGTTTTCAAAGTAAGCTTGTGAGGAAAAGGAGTTGAATGGATATTTGAAGTTGGAAAGTTAGAAATGTATTTATATATATCAAAAATACATTCTCATACTCTACAACATAAAATGCTACTCACCAGTAAGTTGTTATTCGAATGAGTTGAATAACACATACAATGTAATATTCCTGCACTAAAAACAAAATTTCAAGAGTATCGTAAGAATTAATATATTATTCAGCAAATACAGCTACAAGAGAAAAAAAAATACCAATAATGCGTTGACCAAACACTGGCTCTGGATGCAAGCTCTCATCTGGATCGTAATCGATTCGTAGAATTGCAGGATGTACTCTTGCAGGATTTCTTACCATACACTTTCCAACTGGTGAGTTAGATCAAAACGATCCTGAGATGGTTAGCGATACCGGCTCTTAAGAGCCCAAACGTATTCCTTTGGAAACAGATCTGACCAGCCAAGGAAGTTTTAGAGAAGCATGAAGACAAGGAATAGCAGAATGTACGTGTGCGATGGGACATTATTCTGTGGAAATGTAAACCTAAAGGTCCATGAAACGAAGAGCAATACTATGGGAGTAGAAGAGTACCACAGTTGGCAGTCACCCCAGTTCGACTATCAAATTAAACTCTCTCTCATACTATAACTCCTAATTGTCGGGCTGTAGGATGAACAACAGTCAGGAGAGTATGACGTTGTTCTTGAATCTAGACACATATTGACTAGTCATCGGTGTTCAATTCGAAACGATATTTGACGGTGAGTAATGATAAGAGTGCAATGGCCTCTGTGACTAAATCCTCGTTTGCTGGGCCGTCCATCTAGTCATTAAAGTTATTGGTGTCCTGGTTACACATCAGATAATTGACTCAAAAGTTTGGCTCATCGGATCATTCGACGCATCAAAGGCTGTGAGCACCAATTGGACGATTTCTCTGTTCTCGATCTATGGCTACCTTTTTTGATACTTTGTACGACCATGGCTCCTCTATTCTTGTCGAAGTTGTAAATTGAAGGCACCATTGAAATCTAGATGCTGACCTATTTAACCCTTCTACCTCTTTTAGTTGAGGTATTGTGATGCAGTACATGTGGGTCGACTGAACCATATTCTCATGAAAGTCATACCTTAGCATTGAAATGTCCACGGTTTCATACCCCATCCGGATGCTCCGTTGCAATGCATTGCAGTTTCAGCTAGTAAGTCACTATTCATCAAAAAGGTAATCCTTTTCATATTCTATTGATGTAAGTTGTTAAGCTGTTTGCATACACAGTTTGATCCCAAGGACTAACTCCTTTTTGGTACGTCGTAAGTATGAATGTATATGTTATCTCGTGGTGTGTATCTCTCTCTCTCACTCATTTTCTCTCCCTCTCTCTCTATATATATTTATATATACATAATACTGGCCGTTATCTAAACCTTTTCACTGGATACTTCATAATGCTGTATGGCAGAAAGTGTTTACAAAGTACTGATGTCTTATCTCGAATGTATTAAAAACAATCTTAAATTCCTCGTCACTTGATTTAAAAAGGTTAGGACTTTAATTTCTAAAACGAAAGTATAATTATTTCTAAGCCCCTGTGACCCTCCCTCCCCTGAGTCCATTTCCATAAGACTCGTTTTTAGCGTATCATTACTCAGCAAAAGTAGCATGGTTACTTAGTTTGAAGTCTGTAGAGATCTAATAGTTCCTAAGATTTCGTGAAGAGTGAGTCCCGCGTTTTTCTCTTATATATATATATGAGAAAGTTAATTATTTTTGAAATTTTCTTTTATATAATAATTATCTCTACTGGAAAAACCTATTTTCCACATCCATACATTCATTTTATTTCTACTGTTTCGTGTTCCTGCCACGTATCGATAGATGTATGCTTATTTTCAATAGGGTTCTGTTGTTCTATTATGTCAAAAATTTCTGCTGAACGGGGAAGGTTGGACCCATAAAGTAATGCCTAACCCTACTTCACTGTCCTAAATCAGTGACAGCTTTAGAAATCGTAACAATTCTTCATTTTAGTCCCCAATGATTTTTTCGATCTTTACAATTTTAATAGCTCATTACCTTAGATTCTTGTAAGTTCTGTTATTATCCAATCTTAGTAGGATATTCTTTTGTACCATTTATTACACACACATACACATACACACACACACACACATATATATATATATATATAAGGAGAGAGAGAGAGAGAGATAAACAGATAGATAGGGACAGATAGATATAGATAGATACACACAATGCACACAAATACAATTTTCAACATACACGATGAAATTGTTGAAAAAGGACTTTTTTGCAACCAGCACAGTAAATAGTTTGTTCAGAAAAATGGTGATGCATATTTTTAATTTGTAAAAACAATTTAGACTCACCCTGTATATATATTACAGATCTTCCACATTTTGATTTTTCTCCAACATCTTTTGGAAACAGTTTTATAAGATAAAATATTTGTTCCAAGTTTTTTGAATTTATCTCTCGTAAATTTTCTATTTGTTGCATAGCTCGAATTATTTTCTTACTTCAGTGTATTATAGCCTACTTTATCTAATGAGTGATAAAAGTTCTGAAGCTTTAAATTAACATTCAAAGAAGTTGCTTAAGTGTATAAATTCAACATGTTAAACTTTTTTGGCGGAAAATTTAAGAGTATTTGAGTGAAAGTGAAAAAAAAACATGTTTTTTTTCCATCTAATGTAGTTGATAGGATGTTTATCCATGTGTGTACAAATAGTTTTTATTTTCAGACTCTAGACAGGATCGTTTCGGTGACTGATTTTTTAAAAGTAAACAAATTGATTCTAATTGTAACCTTGTGGTAGTTGAATTCTCTTCTTTTCTGAACGATACAGAATTGACTAAGGAAACTCTTTCTCTCTCGTAAAATAAGTACTGTACAGTAGCGCAGGCAGAAGTTTTCCAAGGGGGGGGGGTTCAGGGTCGAAAGTACACCATTCTTGTATCACGCTCCTTTTGATTTTGTCGATTTGGGGGAACAAAAAACAATAAAAAACTAATTATTGAATAAATAATTAGTATTAATTAGTAAAATTAATCATAAAAAATAAATATTTAATTAAATTTTACGTATTATATACTTAAAATTATAATCAATCGGGAAAAAAAATCAAGGGCTTTGGGACGGGTTCCGGACCCCTAGGACGCCCCCTTGTGTGCGCCACTGGTACAGTATAAATCTTATTTAATTATTATAAATAATATTTCACTTGTATCTTTTATATCATTGTTATAGTCTAATGGAAAGTTTATAATAAAAAATATGGATATATGGTCAATGAATATAAAATAAAATTTTTATCAATAAATATGACATTAAAAATCACAAGTCAAGGCAAAGAACATTAAAAAACTATTACGCGAAATCTTGTAGAGCTCAGAACTTTCATAAATTAAATAAGAGAGAATTTAAAAGGTAAATTATCACACACACGCACACGCGCGATGACTTCACATCTCTGTAATCACCGTATAAGTTAGCTCAATCAACTTTATCTTTTATCAGGTACTTCTACTATATATATCACTTCTAATATACATATATATCATAATTTCGGAGTACCTCAAACAAATTTGTTTGTGACTGGTTGTGATTAAGGTATCCGACTACGTTCGGAACCGGGATTTTAAAAATGTGCATAAATGGATATTTTTCATGAAATTTAGTGTCAGTTAGATTAGAATACATGTATAAAATTGTTTTAAGGACACTTTGACAAAAAAAATTATTTAAATACAGTATTTTGGCAAAAAAGTAACTTAGAATAACCTTTTTTCAAAATGTTCTCCTTTTGTGAAAAATGCTTCTATTATGATAATATGTTGCCTGTATATAGCTCAGACCTCTGTACAGAGGCTCAACAATGAGTTTTGAGAAATTCACATTATTTTCAGAATTACCACCATTTGAAATAATTATCGGCGTTTTTTTCTTAAAATTTCTCCCCTCTGTTGTCGTAAAACATGGATAAACCCACTTCTAAGATATATATTTCAAAAATTCTAGTTGAGCCTCTGTACAAAGGTCAGAGCTATATACAGGCAAAATATTATTATAATAGAAGCATTTTTCACAAAAGGAGAACATTTTGAAAATGGGTTATTCTATGTTCATTTTTCGTCAAAATATTGTACTTAAATAATTTTTTATTGTAATAATACTCTTTTATTGTAATAATTTATTTTATATACTTTTAATCTAAGTGACACTAAATATCATAAATGTTATCCAGTTATACGCTTTTACAAAATCATGGTTCCGAACGTAGTCGGATACCTTAATTAATAACGCAGCCGTTGATCGTATTTTAGTTTATTACAATAAATCATACTGTAAAATCCAAGCCATGACTATAGCACGTGACTCTAATATGCGTCGGTAGCGTTCGAGAGTCAAATTCTTGCACGTGGTAAGAGCAAGAAGTAAGGTAAAAGTAATAGTTGTGTGGAAAGTGGGTTCAGGGGTACTGACCGGAGGCTTACCCCAACTGGCATGTCCCCAACTGGCTGGGGATTCCTCATATATATAGTAAATAAGAGATTATTATACATATATATATATAAGGAATGATGGGGTGATGATGGATTTTTGTGATAACAACAAATTGAATTTCTTCAGAGAACGGCCATTTAACTTTTGTATTTTTTTATGTATAAAATAAAAGTAAATTCTTGTGCTTATATAGTATTAAATCCAAAGAACTTAAATTTTCTTAAAATATATAACTAATTTTATTGGTTTCTTTCATTTCTACATTGATTTATCACGGATTTATGAAAAGTGACATGTTTTATTTCTCTCATATAAGAGTATTCGAAAGCGAAAAAGTCCATGTCGAATTATAATGTTAGATCAACGTTGAAAAAGATAAATTGACCCCCCTTTTGATTATGTACTGTAATTTTTATTGGTTCTTTAAATTCCCAACAAAGTTCACGCGATTATTTTTATGCATTTCTATAATTATTTCAAATTTTATTATAAATTGGATTTATTTACATCCATATTCTTTGCACTGACTTTTCCGCTTCATTTATATCCGAATTATTAATTTAATGAAGCATTTTATTTATTATGCTGCGATATTAATTTTGAATTTTTATAGCTAAGAAAACATTCAATATTTCCTTGCCAAACTTAAAAAAAAGAGCGCGTGAGATAGTTCATAATAATTAAATATGGCTGACTACTGAACAACCGTATAATTATTTTATAGACACAAAGTTAAAAAAAGATCCATGATTTATACTTTGAGTATTATTTTAAAACTGTTAGTGCTAAAATTTCAATTTATTTTATGTTATTATAATTAGTTTAAAAATTCTTCGTTAATTTATGAGAAGGTTAAACAAATTTTTCTCTTGGAATTAAGTTCTTTTGTTACTTTAGATCTCACAGTATATTCTTTTCTGCAAAGAAATGAATTGTTATTTTATAGAATCTTTTTTTTCCCTTATTATTTTCGATATTTATTAAACTTTTCTACCCGCATAGTTTAATTTAATTAATATTTATCTTTGTTTTCTTTTTTCTTGCAAGTGATAATTAAATTTATCGAATATTTTGAAAAACTTTAAGATCAGTCGTTGGAATGTGTGCACGTTCCCTAGCTTTTGAATAATTTTTAATATTTAAGATAAAAACAAATTAAAGCTTCCGTAATTTAATGGTATTGTTTTTCTTCTTCTGAATTCTTAAGAAAAACTAATACATTCGAAATATATAGAAATATAAAAAAAAATATTGCATCAAACATATGCATTTGAAAGACTCTCCCATATGGCGCTTGACGTGTCTGCGAAGGCTTATGTGCTAATATGCAGCTTATTAGGAAAAAAAAAAAACATGCACCTTTTTATAGATGTAGGAGTAAAATATGTCTTGCAATAGCTCTATTCAAACATACAAATAAATTGCAAATTTAACCAAAACTTTAAATAATTAGTAGCAATTAAAAATTACTACTTTTGCTTAAAATGGCACTAGAAATTATTTTAAATGTAATCGAATAATGAAACAGAAGACACTCTAATGGAGTTATGAGGATAAAAAAACATTAAGACAGTATTGAGAACTACGAGAATTAAAAAGATGCATAATAAGTAACAGTGGCGTATTGGAAAATATTAGGGTCCCCCCTCCCGCAAAGTCAGGTTTTTTGTGTCCCAAGCAGGATCTTACAAAGGGTGCGTACTTGGTGTCAGTCAGGCTTTGACCCACCTAGTACCCTCTCCCCCTCCCGTGATGCGGAGGTTGCGGGGGTGTATGTTTGCCCCCCTGGTAAGTAATAAATATACTATACATCATAAATAACAGTTCTGTATATCCTTTTATGCTTTGCATTTTTTGAAATTCAATTTAGCATGCAATAATAAAATATGTTCCTAAAATAAGGATAAAACAACATAAATGATGAAATTTGACATAGTATTCAAACTACATTTATAAAATTGAAATTTTACAATGAAAAAAAAAAGGTAAAGTACAAATTCTAAATTTTTAAATCGAGTCATTATTCTATTATAATTTAATAAAAAGCATGCATTTAAAAAGACAAACAGCTATTAATTATGTTTAAAAAATAGAAATACGTAACCTTTAATAATCACTAAAACGAGAGTACTATCGAACTATATGACAGATTTACTTATGTACTATGTAATATATATGTTTTTGCTTTCACATTCAGTAATTTCTGATTAACCTAAAAACAATTTTTTCCGTTTTATTGAAAATGTTCAGCTCGAGCAATATTCCTTCTCCTCTTCCCAATAAATGTTTATGGCGAAGTGAGAAAAAAATCACAGATTCTTAATTCAAAGACATGCTTCACACTACTAAACTGAACTTTTAAGTGATTTAAACGTTGTCTTTTAACCGTTGAAAAACACTTTACCCTCAATTTATCGGCCTTTTGCTCTTCCCAGTAGAAACTGCATTAGTTAAGAAATGTTCTGGTTCATTAAATTTGGCGTCATGGTTGCTGTCCTTAACGGTTTACCATGTGCATCTCTCCCTCTGAATGCAATTCAGTCTGAAGAACAGATAAATTCCACAGATTCTAACCACAAAAAAAGACAGGAAAAAGGAAATTAGTTCAAGTTTGCTATGTTGATTTTAGCGTGTTAAATTACGCGGTGTTTTTAACATCTGTAAAGCGAATCGTATTTTCTAAATTACTTATCTGAACAATGCTTTCTACCATGAAGTGTGATTCACGCTGGAAAATTAAAGTTCGGATTTTAAGATTTCTTATTAAAAGTTTAATCTTAGCCATAAAATAGAAATTTTGGCATAACTAATAGCCATCTTACACAAATAATAGCTTGTCAACTATATGCTAAAGATAAATCAACTAATATTTCCAGCGTACTATTTAAAAACTATTCAGCACTATTGTTGTAAATAATCCAACTATGGTGTGTGAAACTGCATTTGAAATTAAGAGTTTTATTGAATCTTCTGACATTTAAAAGAAAAGGGAAGATATTCATGAAGAAATTATATAACTAAATAACTAAATAAAAACTTTAGTTTTTGAAGGAGAGAGTTAATATTTCAGATAATTTTAGAAAACAAGTAAAATCTTAGTTAATTGTAGAGATTTAACGAGGCCAGTTTCCTGTTAAGCTCAAATATTTAGATATTTAAATGTTACTTTATATACAATTAAGAATTACTGATCCGTAATATTTGTTTCAATACATCATTCACAAAATGACTTAATCTACATATAAAAAAACATGCAATTATTAATCTTGTTAAAAATGAATTAATTACTTATAATGGAAATTCCTTACGAAAAACACAAAAAACTAAACTTATTTTAAATAATACTTTTCTTTGAAGAATATCTGTCCATAGATTTCAATAAAAATAAATTAGATGCTACCTTTCTCTCATTTTCCAGGGGAAAAAGCAACTGTCCTGGAATGAACACTGTTTTTACTCAGTTACTATAAACCAAGTACAATTATATAAAATTATTAACGCAAGGAAATAATAAATATAGTTAGAGGTAATTATTTTAAAATTGTTAAATTTATTTTTCGGTGAATGTATAAATAATTGTGTTAGTTTTTAAGGTTTTAAATCTTATATTATTAGATAAAAAAATAACCTTTAAATATACTTATGAGAAATGTTAAGGCCCTCTTTTAAGGTATGTATGAGATATATCTTAACTCAAACTCAGTGGCAGAGCAGCCCATGAGGGCCAGGGCCTACTGTGCTCATCCAAGTATACATGACCATTGGGCGCTAAGGTGCATGAGCAGATGTCCCGATCAGGTGGTCAGTCTGAAGAGAGACCCCCAGTGTTTAAGTAACCAATCAAGCTTGGTAGTCATTTATCGATCCACAGAAGGGATGAAAGGCTGAGTTGACCTTGCTCAGCCCGGGATTAGAACGAGGACCTGTGGTGTGGAAGCGCGATACGCTACTACTGGACTACTGTGCCTTCTTAGATATATCTTACTCATGGAATATTAGATTTAATGATTTTGTATAAATTACGCATTATAAATACGGGCTCAATCTGTTATTTGAGATATCTTTAACTCATTAGTTAATTTTCAACAAATTTCTTTACTTTTTAAACTGATTCTGATATAATTAAATAATCAGTTTCCATCAAATAAATTCTATATGTACGACAGATTACAATGAGTTCAGCTTTGGAATAAAAATTTGATCATATGAATGAAAGAGATATGTATAAAAATCGTGTTTCAATGTTTTAATAGTGGTAGAAGTGGAGGTCTTCTGATAGTTTTAGTTTAATTATACATGCAAGTTTTTTCAGTATTAAGTAAATACTTTAGAGGAGCCTCTTTTTAATTTTGAAGTTTCTTCCTTTTGTTTTCCTTTGTCCAATTAAAAAAATCCGAAACAAGTATTCTTCTTCCTAGTTCTTCAAAAAGAGCCAAGAATACTTTAAATCAATTGTAGCCTTTTGAAGATCCTTAATTTCATGTAAGTTACATACTTCCCATACTTCAGGTAACGAAGCTATGATAATAAAATGTTCCAATGCAAGAGCTTTTGAATCTGTTGAATCATTTTGGAGTGGACTATTAGATCAAGAGTTACGGCACGCCTTTATTCGAGCAATCAAAACGAGAATTTCTCCGTAAGTAAGTTTATCAGTCTTTCTATTGTTATTTTTTGAATAGTAAGTACTTCTTCGATTTAACCATTACTTCCTGGTTTTCTTATAAAAGAACGCATTAATTCCGCTTGATAGTTTACTTGTGTTGCATTCAGTATACGATTGCTAAATTTTTATTCTTTTAATTAGATATTCATCTTTTAACATTTTATCTATTCTTTTTGTTTTACTCAATGTAATATTCCTTAAATAACTTCTGTGTATCTATTATCAAACTTGATACATTAATAAGATAAACTTATCAAAGTGTGGTCCCATTTGTATTTAAAATATTCTAATGTTTGTAAAAATTACAGCTCGAAAAAGCACTCATTATAAATCAGAATAAAATTTATTTTACACTTAACCTGTATTCATACAAATATACTTTTAAGTTTACAGGAAAAAAAAAGATAATATTGCATATCAAAATTCACCGTAAACAGAGTTTGAATCTATGCTTAAGGAAGAGCATTTAATATTACTTCTATCCGAACCTGAGCTAATCTGCATGGATTTATGGGATGGGGGTCATGAACAAAATGTCAATCAATGGAATCTAGGCATTTTTAATATGTAAAATATCTGGTGCATCATGCTGGTCAAGGAAAAAGCTGCATGTGTAGTACTGAAAAAAGAAAATTCCTATAAATATGTGGACGAGCATTGCGGTAAGGAAAAGCTCTGGGAGAGAGTCAAAGGAGGAGTACAAATTCGGGGTCTAGAACATGTATGCAATGATTGATGTAGAGAAAACCATAGCTGAAATTATCAATAGATCCCAATGACATTTCAAACAATTACGTTTGTTGTTCACTCAGTATGACGTTGAATAGCATATTGTGGAAGGTGTTCATTCATTTAGCGTCTAACCCGGATTCACTCTTCAATTTACCCCAAATGAAGGCGGGATTAATCCGAAAAGACTTGTTGTAGGTACGCTAGTGTCTTTGTCGACGAGTTCCTTGAAGTTATAGACCTAGAAGATTATGCATGAAGTGAATCTTGTACAAATAAGCCTTTGCATGCAGTCCAAAGTGTAGTAAACACTGACTGATTGTTGGAACAATGACACACCTCCAGCAGTGCAACCTCTATTTTACCATCTATCGAGTTGAAGATGTACGGTTAGTGGATGTTCTATGGATTATATGTGTTTCATCCTATGCCGAAGTAATCTTTCGTCAAGCCTGTTGGATTTCCGACTCGTCTGGTTATTCTGAGTCAACTTCTTCCACATTCACATCACTTTCGGGACATTGCACCACGAAATAAAGTAAAACAAAGAGATCAAAAGAAAATGTATGTAATCTTTATACCGATAAAAAAAAAGAAAAATCCATGTCGTTATCCTTATGGCTATATGTCCCATGAAATGTTCGAGTAAGGTATACAAGAACTGAGAATCTGTGTTTTTTTTGTTTTGTTTCAGATGAGGCTGCGGATTGGTAATTACTATTTCAAACCTAATACATTCCCCGGGAGCTGGTATCACTTTTTAGTGGGGCACTAAATAGGAGGATAAAAATGTCCACAATGTAATATTGACACCCAGTTTGCTCCCCAATGAGAGTCACTTGAGCTCCGAGGATGAGATACTGTACTAAGAGTTTAATTTTGTCGTAGGTATCTAAGCCAAACAAGCACTCTAGTAATTTTAACATGCCGCATAATCATACGGCATGGAAGCTCTCAATTTTTTTGCATTATGAAAACCCACCAACTCGGGTCGGTATCGAACCTACAAACACCGAGAAATTGTTGAGATGAAAAATAGAAATACAAAACTAAACGTTGAAAAAGAGAGTTACTGAAAAATGATCCTATTTTACTACAGGTAACATTAAAATATATATGTAATGTAATTGTTGTATTGAAATTTGCACACAATTCTGTGTTACATTGTAAAATTAGAGAGTGATTTTGATTTATGCTTGAATACCTATATTTTTTAATTTACTCCACATTAGCTACCTTCCCACTTTTCATCTCCTTTTGTGGTTTGAAAGTGATTTAAATGTAAACCTTCAGGAATTTTTCTCCATAAGAATTGTAACTTAAATAAAGGGAAAATATTTCTTAGAAAAGATGCTGTACTTCAGTTCTTTTACAATAAAGGCTTGAATGAAATCTACAGAAATGGCATGATGAAATCGTTTTTCATATTCTGAATTGGATCGAATTATTGATTTATATCAATGGTAAATAAAATCCCAGCTTTTAAAAAGTTGCTCTGAATGCTTTTAGTTAGTCATCGCTGATTAGGTTATGCGCGGCAGATATTCACACATGATGAAAAAAGGTAGAACTTTCGCTTAAATGGATAAAAGAATAAAAACAGATGATTTAGATTAAACTTGCCTCCTTATTCCATAGATTAGTAAATAATACATATCTCGTACATAGTGCGTTACATAAATGACATAAAATTTCTTATTTTTATGAAAAGAATTTTTAACTGTTAATTTTAAAATTTTTTGTCTTTTGTTGATCATCTGAAACATTTTATCTAACTGTTTCTTCAACAAAAGCTTTTTTCCTAGGTTTAATTCTGAGCATTTTTTGAAATTGAAAATTTGAAAGAAAAAGCCTTCAGTTATTTTTTAAATAAATAATGTTTTATCTATTCCTGCTGTAACTTTTTATAAAATTGTTTATGACTGGCTACACATGTGTGGGAAATTTTTAAATATAATTTATATAAATCAAGATAAAAATAACAGAAAAATTAAGAGAAATCAGATAAAAATATTTGTGAGCAATTTTTTCAAACAATCTACATTTTACCAATTTGGAATATTTGAATACATCCGGCAGTTTAAACATTTTGAATGTAACGTTAAAAATTTCATTCATAAAATGAGTTTTTTTGGAGATTGGTATTAATCCTCCACACTTAAAATTTTGTTTTTTTAGTGCACCAAAATATCAAAATAAACGTTTCATTTCTCTTTAACTATAGAACCAGAGTCAGTTAA
>BMAV01004462.1:1093119-1119629 GCA_019973955.1 Trichonephila inaurata madagascariensis | reverse complement strand
GTAATTCCAGTAATCCGGTTTTATAGTATTTCTATTTAAACAGAGGAATTCACATTCTATAATAGGTAATTTTACTATAAAATGAGTATTATGCTTATGACATGTTTCAGAAATAATTTTCCATCAAAAAACTGCAAGAACAAACAATGCCTGTGTTTCTGAAAAGATCTATGAGAATCAAATTTCACTCTGAATTTCATGTTTTTATACTTATCATTTGCAGAGTACATCTGAGGTATAACAGATCAGAAATTATAAATGGAGTGCTTATGTGCTATGAAATTAAAAGCATAAATTTTCCACGAGTAATTGCTAAGGCACATCGTTTTTAGGATGAACACATTGATTGTAAGTAGAATACACACATTTGTTATGCAAGTTAATGAATAGAATTTGATTATACAAATTACCTCTAAGCACAATCTTTTATTACATTAATTTTTTTATCTGTATATTTTAAAAATGTATTTTCCATTTACTTTATTTACGTCCTTCATATCTTATGTTAATTAAAATTTTATTCAATAAGAATATTAATCTTCAATATCTGCTTTTTGGTTTTCTTAAAAAGTATACAGTTTTTTTTTCAATTGTTTGTAATTAGGTATTTAATAATCTTTTTCAATCAACACATATTGAATCACTTTTTCTAATTTCTTTTCACTTAGGTTCCATTGCGCGTTTAATCAGTTTAAATTGTTTAAATATAAGTTTAAATAATTATTAAATGAAATCTAAATCTAAATACGCCTTAAGAGCAATTATTCTCAATAAATGCATAATTTTAAAATACAACTTTAACTATCTTATGTTAAACGTAAGACTTCTGTTTTCAATACAGATAACACAATTGTTTTAAATACTATTCACATAGCTGGAAAGTAATACCTAACATAATTTTTTCAAATAAATCAATGACTTTGCGTATTTATCTTTAAGTAAATCAGTGATTTAGAATATTTAGAATATTAGAATTTAAATAATAATATTAAAAAACTAACAAGCAACACATACCTTTTTGAGACAACGGCTTCTGTTTGCATGTGAATGTAAAAACTTCTTCAGGTTCCTCTTCCTACTGTTTAGTGTTGTACTCATTTAACAAATAAAGATATTAGATTGAGCCTTTTCATTTTTTTGAAATTTATTATCTTCAGTGCTATTTAGTTAATACAGTGCTTCTCAAACTTTCAATATTTGCGACCCAATATTCAATCATAATTTACATCACTCCCTCCATACAATAACAATGTATTGAATTCAATAATACTATACTTTGACGCTAAAGCTACAATACGACTTTAACCTCTTAAGTGCCACAGGCGTATATAAACGTCTTGCTTAGCTAAAGGGTTAAGTGCCCCCGACGTATATATGCGTCTCTCCGAAAAAAGATGTTTTCTGGGCACTGCTATCCATAAAATTATTCCGAAGGCTTTGGAATGCAATAAAGGGATCTTGGCAGTGTTTGCGAAGGATTTGTTTATTTTTATTCCTTTTCTTCCCTCCCCACCCCTCCAATACATCATATTCGTGCCCTTACGTGGAAAACGGAGGCACTGGGGAACGAATCGCGTAACTTTTAATATGCAGTTAAGGAATTAATTATAAACCGTACAAATTATCAGAATAAGTGTTAATTTTTGTAATAATTTTATATATGACAAGGCCATGGGTCACTGGTAATTATTAAACTTGTTTTTAACTTAATATTATTAAATTAATTATAAAATACATTGTGTAGTACTGATAAGTCTACAAGTGCATTATATATCAGTGTAAATGTTTATTTTAATTATTTATTATGTCAGGATGTATTTTGTTTGCTTTTATTCTCAGTAAATTAATAATTTCTTAAAAATAGTCTTGTTTTCGAATTTTCAATATGCTCGCATCCCCTCGTAGAGTTATAGCGCTCCCACTAAGGGGAGCACCCCACAGTTTGAGAAACGCTGAGTTAAGGTATCCGGCTACCCAAAAATCATGATTTTTTTTCAAAAATTGACAAATTTTGTTTATGATTTTATTTTATCGGCCATCATATTAGCTTAATAAAAATACCAAGTTTTTTATTTTCCATTCATTAAAACAAAAATTGCAAGTATTTTAGTAAAAGCCGATGCGATAACTTTACAAAAGATGTCCAACTTTAAAATGCGTCTTACTTCAAATGTGTTTTTTGCGAAAAGTCCAAACGGGGACAGCGTTTGCTCAAAAAGTTTTGAAAATAATTTCCTGAATTTTTTTGTGTATGTTCTGTATAACAGTAGAAGTGTTTTGACTTTCTTATTTATCAATAACTGTTTTATTTCAAAATTTACAGTCTTTTATGTGGATATAATCACTAACTTTTTAAGCAATTTCATATAATCACTAAGATAAAGTGCTCTAGTTTTTGTAAAAATTAAAACATCCCTTATCCTGAAGGTAATTTCAAACATGAATAATAAAGTAACACATCAAAATTGAAAAATTGAGAATTTTCCCATAAAGTGTTTGTACAGAGCGGGCCCTGTTTGTGTAATTTTTTGTACATTTTTACCAGTTTTTTCTCATTTTAATAATAATAAATTTTTTTCTGCTTTCAATTTTAGGATTTTTTTCCTTAAAATATGCTAAGTAAATTTAAAAATCACAAAAAAATTCCCCATATTTCCGTTTTTTCAAAAAACAATTGTCGCACACACAAGTAGTCGGATACCTTAATACACTAATTTATTCGATTTTGTCAAATTATTGTTAAAATTAGGTTTTAACATATTGAGGAATACACGATTGTACGAATAAATATATCATAAACTTACCACATAAATTTCTGAAATTAATAGAATCAAAAATAATTTATATATTTAACCGTGGTTCATAAAATAGTTGAAAAAAGGGTGTAAAAAGAAGAATCAGGTAAAAGTTTTCGCGTAAACGTTTAATTTTAGAATACAGTTTTCAAAACATCAGTAACAAATAACCAGTTTCATATTATGCACATTGAAATCGCCAAATTTAAATTCACTACAGCAATTTGGCATAAATATATCTTAAAATGTTGAAAGTGCTCAACACCATGTAATGACCTCACTCAAGCGATAGATTACTTTTGTGGCATAAGATATCAAACTGTATATAGGATATCAAAGAGAATTTGTTCTTCAATTCTGTTGGAAAGAAGGAAAATAAATGTTTTAAGAAAATTAATTTTTTGGAAAAATATCCTTTTTTTTTCTCTGTTTGATACGGTATAATTTGCACATAAATTTAAAAATACATTATCTTTCCCAAATTTTTCAAATTTAATTGTTTATGAGGCATTCCACAATATATTTTATCTGAATTATCTTATTGTTCGTTACAAAAACATAATACGATTTTAATCAATTTGAGAAACTTTTAGTCCTTTCCAGAAAAAATAACATATAACAAAGTTACTTTTTTCCCCTTTATAATTGTTTACTTTATTTATTGAAGCCTTTTGGAAATGAAAATATAAAGTAACTAATGCAACGATTACTTTATTTAACCTTAATTTTGTTTAAATATTCTTCTTTATTTATTCAAGTTTCAATTTTGCTTCTTAATTTTTTTTGAAATAACCTTAAAATGTTTATTTTTACAGCACATGCATTTTAATATAAGACGCAAGACATTTTTTAAAAAAACACAAAGGTTTGTGTTAATTTTTTATTGTTTAATAAATATAAATGAAAACTAGAAAAGAATTATTTGACAAAACGTGAACTTTTCTATTGTTATACTTCGCATTTTTTATTATAAAATGAATTTAAAGTAATTCTATGTTTAGAAAACCATTAGAGCATACTTTATCCCAAATGAAGTTATCCATTCATTTCATTTTGTTATTGACATTTTTTCACTAATATAATTCTAAAGTACGATTCATTACAATAAATTTTTATAATCTTATATGGCATAAATTTTTTTTTTATCATTGCTTTTTGTTGATTATCTTTAAAAACAAAGAAAATTTTAATGCATACAAATGCAATAGCAAAATTTTTAACAAAAAGAACAAATAACTAACCCTTACATTAACTAACAATAATCGAGATAAATAGCAATATCAATGGAAATACTAAAATGAAATTAAAATTTAAAAAACACCTATTGCTGTAAGTGGTTTATAAAATTTTGAAAAGCATATTTTTGTGTGATCAATAAAATAGGAACAAATAATTTTAAGAAATACTTTAATTATATGTATAAATCACATAATAATAATAAAAAGACCAGATAAATGAATTAAAACACAGATTATGTATAATTTTATATAAGTGAAATTTTATGATGTATTAATGAAATTTTACGATGAATAAATGCAGTACATAAAAAGGTTTGTAATGTTGTTCTAATAATTTTTTAATCACTGAAACTAATAACTTAAACTTGCATTACATTCTGACAAAGGAATATTTATTTATTTTTTTTTCTACTTATTTTCAACTTTTGTTGCAGACAGTAAACAGTAATTTTGAGTAAACTGACTTTCCAATTTCTTAAGAGATAAGTTGGTACGGTTCATTCAAACTAATGCTAACTTTCCATAAATGTTTAATATTAAAGAGTCATCAGACCATCAGGTTTAAAATTATCTTTTCGTGTATTTGGATAATTAATACCTTTATAAAATTCATATTTTTTTTAGTTTTCTCCTTTTGAGATACAAAATTCTACTTATTTTATCTGTAAAATCAATCATATTTTTTGTCATTATTGAGTCATCAGTAAGAAGCCATGTTATGAAAAATGTCGCTTTTGTTTGCCCTTTCATAAATCGTGATAATACTAGTCCATTCATCCGGATCATTTAACTTAAGTGTTATGTCTCTTCAGAAAATAAATATCTTTTTACTCAACTCTCCAACACATTTGCTTTCATGCAAATCTTTATCTCGTTACATGCATTGTTTCGCTAAGGCTGGTTTCCTTTTCATTTGCGCATGCTTCATCTTAAAGCGACGCTGTAGCAATCTGGAGAGTTGAAACATATGCTTCAAATCAGTTGAAACATATGCTTCAAATCAGTTGAAACATATGCTTCAGCGGCTAACATATCGTGCAGACAAAGCCGATTGCGATACCACACACATTTACACTTCCTTTCTTTTAAAGATTTTTCAAAAACTTTTTGGCTCTGGATAGTTTTTTTTTTTTTTTTTTTGTTTTGGGTGTTTTTTTTTTAAAATAAATTTTAAAAATAATATTTTATAAAAAAATTTTTAAATTTGTTTTTTTTTTAAAAAAAATTTTTTTTTTTTTTTTTTTTTAAAATCCTAATCTCTCATTGCATTTATTTTTTTTTTAAATCCTTTTATCTAATTCTATACTTAAAATCTTTGTTCGGCCATGAAATGCAACCCACGAGAAAGGAAACTGAGAAATTTCTTTTGATTCAACAAGAGGCATAGATTTGAAATTTCACCGAAACAGTGGGTGCATAAGCAGACTGGATGTAGTTCTTATCTTTTCGCCATATTTCTTATGTTTCGTTATATGCTATACAACGTGTTTAATCCACCATTAGATACATGCTATTTATTTGAAAAATCTTTAAAAATTTCAACACAGCTAATATAAAATTTATCTAAACTGAACAATAAAATGCAGCAAATTATGCACGAACAATGAAAGAAGTAGGTATGCACACCTTTTAAAAAGGTGAAAATTTGCAAGACACATTTAAGCTGAAATTGTATGATTTTAAACACTAATAATAATCAAAACTTTTTCTAAAAACTAATCTTTTTTTAAAGTATCCAACTACTTGCGACAACTTTTTATTTAAAAAAAACGTAGATATGGAGATTTTTTGGTGGTTTTTAGGTTTACTTAGTACATTTTAAGAAAAATATGCTAAAATTAGGAAGAGAAAAAGAAATTATTACTACTAAAATGGGAAAAAACTTGTAAAATTTACAAAAAATTACATAAACGGGGCCTACTCTGTACAAGAAATTTATGAACCAATTTTCACTTTTGGTGAATTGATTTGCTATTCGATTTTGAAATGACCTTCAGGATAAGAGATATTTTAATTTTAATAAAAACTAGAGCACTTTATCTTAGGTATTATATGAAATTGCATTAAAAACGGTGATTATATTCACGTAAGGGACTGTAAATTTTATAATAAAGCAGTGATTGATAAATCTGAAGGTTAAAACACTTCTAATATTATACAGAACATACAAAAGAAAAAAAAATCAGTTAATTGCTGTCCCTATTTGAGCATTTAAAAAAACACACATTTCGATTAAAACGCATTTTAAAGTATAACATTTTGCTTAAAGTAGTGGCATTCGCTTTACTAAAACACTCGCAGTTTTTGTTCTAGTGCATGGAAAATAATAAACTTGATATTTTTATAAAGCCAATAAGATGACCTATACAATAAAAACATAAAAAACTTTGTCAATTTTAGGCAAAATTCACAATTTTAGGGTAGTCGGATACCTTAAGAGAATAAAAACTGAAAAACCAAACTAGTTTAAAATTATAACTTGTAAATTAAATGTCAAAAATACTATTTGATAAATAGCACTCATATGTGATGTATTAGTAACTTTTTAACTTTTACGGCATCTTCACTTTCTTAGAATTAATCTTATTTAAAATCAACACCGTCAAAAAGAAGTAAATATAAACAAACTTATTACCGAAAATTTAAAAACAAAAACCTTGAATCCGGATACGACTTGAATTCACTTACCCTATTGACCTTTAATCAGAAGGTCGTGATCTGTAATAGGTTCAAATGTACTCTTAGAATACCGTAAGATATTTACATGCTTCTGTATAAACGTGTAGATTACAGTTTTTGCGCCCAACGACGAGGTTTAAAAACATCTATATACATTTTTTATTCATTGATATAACTTGGAATTAAAATCACCATATGAAAAGAAAGGGGTTGAAAGTCATTCCACATTCTAGATTATCTAAAGAGATGTTTCATATTTATTCATGTATGTTTATAAGGTAAGATTAACCAAAAATGAAACAATAATTTCAGTAAATATACCTAGATACCGAAATTATATAAACAATGAGAATGAGATAAAAAACAACTTTGTTGGTGGTCCTTATCAGTTGAAAGAGAAATAAAAATTATTCTAAATGCAGGATGCTATATCAGCGGGAACTGCGTGCATGCTATATTGTTGAAAAATGATTGTATATTGTTAAGATGTATGTGTTCTGATCATTTACAAATAATTCTGAGTATTCCATTGTTTACTCATTCTCATCCATGTAAAAGAACAAATTAATAATCATCAGCTAAATAGTTGTCTAATATGTAGCTCAAACAGATCTTATAAATGACTATTGAGAAATTTAGAAATAACAAAAACTGGTTAGATTATAATTATTAAACTAATTTATTTTATTAAACTAATTACATTTTATTATATATATTAACTAATTTATTTATTAAACTAATTTACACGTACATCAAATATTTTATAACGTATGGATTCTAAATAAATAATTCAGAATCTCATATTGGACGAATCATATAATACCTTAGAATTTTTTTATTTTTAAAATAAACGAAAATTCTATAAAATGTATAAACATTCAAAAAATAAAAATTTCAACAATAAGCGCAATACATTACATAAATGCTTACTTTGTGTAATGTATTTTTGTAATGCCTATACATTACATCAGTGCTTCTCAAACTTTCAATATTTGCCACCCAATATTCAATCATAATTTTCATCCCCCCCTCCATGCAATAGCAATGTATTGAATTCAATTCTCATATACTTTGATGCTAAAGCTAAAACACGACTTAAACCTCTTAAAAGCTACCGGCGTATATAAACATCTCACTCAGCCAAATCGTTATTTTCCCCAGACGTATATATACGTAATTCCGATGTACGATCTTTTCTGCACACTGATATCCATAAAATTATTCCGAAGGCTATGGAATGCAATAAAAGGACCTTGAAAGTGTGTCCGGAGGCATTCGGAGCGAATTGCGTAACTTTTACTTGGCAGTTAAGGGATTAATTATAATTGCAATTTTTTTTTTATCAAGATAAGTGTTAATTTTTGAAAATAAAATTTTATATATGACAAGACTATGGGGTCACTGGTAATTATTAAACTTGTTCTTAACTTAGTATTGTTAAATTAGTTATCAAATACATTGTGTAGTATTGATACATTTATAAGTATATTATATCAGTATAAATATGTACTTTATTTTTTATTTTGTTTACTTTCAGTAAATTAGTAATTTTTTTAAATAACCTTTTGTTTGAGACTTTTCAACATGCTCGTACCCCCGTCGTAGAGTTATCACGCCCCCGAAGGAGGGTGAGTCCCACAATTTGAGAAATGCTGCATTATATACTTTTTTACTTTAAAGGGTATATTAAAGCATTTTTTGGTTTCTCAAAACTATTTGTGCACAGTATTGAAAAAATATTTTTTAAAGTGATAAGTAAAATTTTCTAATAGATTAGATTTATTTTAAAACTACATGGTTTCCTTCGATATTTTCTACAATTATGTCTACTGCTGAATCTGTCTTGTACGCTTCTCAATATTTTTATTTTATTATAATCCTCGAAAATATAACCTCTAATGATTTAGATGTTAAAATTTAGCTTCAGAAGAGAAAATATTTCTGAAAGTTAGAAAAATTTTATTTAAAATAAACATTACAATACATTTAAAGTAACCTATATTAATAATAAATTTAAATATGAATTTAGTAATAAATCTCAAGTAAAATTTCGTAGCATGTGAACATTTGAAGTTAAGGGGCTTCGTTAAAATTAGCAAGCTTTAGAAAACAATTATTTCTAAGTGTCAGTTTCAGTAAAATTTTATGTTTTGCTAATGAAAATTATAGGTAAAAGTAAGAATAATATACACTTAAAACGAAATTTTCTTATGATTAAAATACTTCAAAAACTAATATAAACTAGTATAAAAACATTTTATCCCATTTCCGCATTTCCAGGAATTGACAAAAAGTAATACATGCTTATCTCTTATCGTTATTCTTTCCGTGCTTATTTTTTTAAAAAATTATCTGCTAAAATTTCACTAATACATCTAGATAAAGATATAGACTAACTAAAGAATATCTTAGATAAAAAAATACACTTTCTTAGCATTTTTTAGTGAAACAGCGTTAGATGCAAGCTGATATGAGATTAAGTAAATCATTTTGATATGTCTACATATTTAGAAAACCCGCGACATATGTATCTGAAATTCAAGATTAAGGAAACCATTTAAAACAACCGCTTGAAAAACACATTAGAACATTTTCAAACAAAAAATACGCGGCTTAAGTTTATTTCTTATATATATCTTTCTTATGTACTTCACTGCTCAACAGTGATAAACATAAATTACAGCACGACTCACTCATTCTTATGCGGAAAATTAATGGAGTACGAAAAGATACAATTCAGTTTTTTTCCCTGTATGCAATGTTTTAGTTCATAAATTTTAATGTGGTTGTGGTCTCGTCTTCAAAATAATGTATTCCACTGATTTATCATTGTCACGGTTTTGCTGAGATCCACGCACGCGTTTTGATAAAAAGTGCGAAAGTTTACAATTTTTATCATTAAAGACCAGTATCCATGCTCTCGCACTTCCTTTCAACGCTACAATGATAACCAGATTTTCAAGCCCCATGGCCTTTGTCGAACTATTGCACTTTAAATCAGTTTTTCCAATAACTCACTACCTCCTCATAAACGGTTCTCCCTTTGATGACACATAGTTAAAATCTTTAGATATTTTTTAACACCCAGAAACCGCACATAGAATTCTTCTGAGGTCACTAACCTTCTGCCCTACCCTTCTCGGCCCCTTGAAATAATTCTGGTCTTGTGTCGCTCCAAATTGCGACACAATAATATTCGACCGCAAGTAATGATGGTAATCTGTTATTTTTGACTATCACCCGGTTTTGTTTTGAAATCTTTGATGCATTTTCTATCCTTTTCTCCATGACCTTCAAGGAAATAGAACCAGCTTCTGGTGGAATTCTTCCATTAGTTTTAAACGTTTTACTGAAAAAAATTAATTTTTGAAAATAATTTGATGTATTTTAATAGTGTGCATCTTTTAAAAATAAATTAGAAAAGGTTTTGTTAGTAATATTTTAGAGTTTTATTGTTTTTTAAATTTGAAATAATTTTAAAATAAATTATTCTTTACTTTGTTCACAAATTGTTTTGTCAGTGTTAAGCATTAAACTAAACGATAGTCAATCGAAGTACTTCACACTAATTCGGTATTGAAATTTTAGAGTTAAATATGTTTTGTTTCTAACCAAATGTATGCTTTCGTTAATTTTTATAATTAATTTCCTAATCAAAAACATTAATTATATACGTAATGCGCTATATAAATGTACTAGTTTATTATAAGCATGTTTTCACTGTACATTATAAAACTCTAATTAGCTTAACACATATATATTATCTTGAATCATATTTATTATGTAATCATTTCTAATATATTTATAAAATGTTATTTCATCTTTCAGGCGAATACCAGAAAAGCAAGTTTACATGAATGAGCTTAGATTTAATACAATTTTACACAAATGTAAGTTTTTTTAAAAAAATTTATACTACTTTAAACCTTTATTCATTCACTTAAATTTAATATATTTTTATTTTTACTTGTAAAAAACTCTTAAAAATCAAGAATGCATGATGCATTTATGTGATATTTAAATAAAAAGATTTATTGGTTGTAAGGAAAGTTTTTCACCAACTTTCTTAATTGACATGAAAACCTCTTTCCGCTAAAATTAATAACATTCAAATTACTCGCATAATAAATTAACTTTTATGCAATAATACAAACCACTTACACCTGTTTTTTTATATTAAATATATTACATAAAATTAATTTTTTTAAAATTAATATGCAAAAATTGTTTTTATCGGTATTTTTGTAACAGAGAAAAATATGGCACCTTTTTTCGAAGAATTGATTTTTATATCTCGCCGTTCAGAAATAATTTATTTGCAATTCCTTCCCATAATAAATGAAGTTTTCAGAATTTAAAATATATAAGTTTAAAAAGGATCTTATATTCTGAAAGACTAATTCTTAAAATGGCAGATGCAATTTCTCATTCAGTATTTATTTATTAGCATTTTTAGTCGATCGTTATTATTAAGAATATATAAGTAATACTTATATAATAATGAAAAAAATATAAAAAATTTTTAAGAAAATTATTTTTCGATTATATATAAACTTTTATGAAAGTTTACAACTGCCATTAAGGTTTAGCGTATTTTTGAATCCTACCAAGATTTTAATATAGTTTTTATATAAAAGCCTTTTTCAATATTAATAAGATAAAAACTAAACATATTAAGGTTTTCAGAAAAATCACTGCAAAAAAAGAAAAATGTTCTTCATTTGTAAAATTCCAACTTTGTTTACTGAAAATCTCTTCGAATGAATTTAATTTGCTTAAAATAAAAATTCCTTTTTACGTTAGAAATTTATCTCAACATTTCTGACTAACTGTGAGTCATCGCAAAATGAAAATGAATAAATAAAATAAAATAAAATAAAAAATAGTCCAACTAAATATTTTTCCCACGGTTTTAAGAATAAACTTGGACATCAAGCATCATGGAACTAAATTTTAACTTTAAATTGTCGTTCCTGTGTAGGAAACAGAGTCTCCAATTGCCTTAAACACATTCCCTTTTTCTACGACACAGAAGAAATACAGCAATCATTGAACATGTTCATCCTTTATCTGTCATTTTTAACATTTACAAGAGAAACACGTTGGTTGTAACTGGATGATAAGTGACTAGTTTCAGAAGTTGAGCAGGCCAAGAACAATGACCACCGTAATAAGTGCCTTTAAGTGGAGTGTAATAATAGGTATTGGTAGTAGATTGCTGCTTGCCCCTCTCCTCTCCTTGTATAATCTTATTTCTTTCAACAAGGAACTCGTGGAGGTTGTCCATGGGTTGGGATCATTTTCAGGAACGTCTTCGAACTTCTATTTAGGATTAGCAAAGGCGTCACAATTTAGCCATTATGAAAAGAAAAACTACGTAGTATGTCAGACGTTAAGAACAAACTCTCTCAATCACTAGGCACAAGTACATTAAGATCAATACATTATTAGAGTTTTTTTTATCAAGAGAAGCACTACAAAAAAAAGCTTTAAACATGAAAGGATTTAAACACACATATAGAAAAAGAATGTTTTTGTCACGCATTGATAGCTCAAGATGAATGCGATCTATCTTCCTAAACTACATATTCAAATTTTACCATATCTTCATCAATTATGTCTAAAAACTAATTAAGGTATTGGATAAAAGAGAATCTGTATTAAAACTTGTTTTTTACCCTTTCAATATTATGCATCATCATGTTTTATTCTTAATATGACATCCACCATATTCGATTACCCAGGAAAGTTTCAGTATATTAGATTACATGTATTTGAAATGTTCAGACATTTTCTGGTACATAGTAATCAAGTTATGTAAAGTAATTTAGCAATTAAAAATACTGAGTAGCCTCTAACTTCCGATGGTTGCTGGGATTAGGAGCCCAAATTCTACATAGTTAACCTAATGGATATTGTGATCCCATTCCCTCAAAAACATCAATTGATTAAACACCGTAATATTTTATTACAGAATTGAAACTTGCGTTATATATAATCCAACTATGAAGCATTAAGAAAATGTTTTGTACGTTATTTTCATTTAGTCTATTATATTTCAGTAAGAATGGAAAATATTAAAATAGCAAAATTATATTTTCTGTATTCCCGAAATAGACAAACTTCAGCATTTATTATATCGAAAGATGTGAATCAATATAAAATATAAAGAATAACATTAAAAGAAAACCAATGGGAGGGAGGGGGGGGAGTGAAAAATAAATTTACATAATATTCCAATATTCCCCAGAATGCGAAGCAACTACTAAAAAAAAAATTCCATGGAATGCAGGCAAATTTTTTTTAATATTCTACATAGCAATACTCACACTATAAAGAAATATCATATTACTAATTTTAGTATATTTTTTCTCATTCCTAAATACAAATGAATATGAAATATAAAACGAGTCACTGGCATCGGTTCTCTCAATAAATAAAAGTTTATTGTATGGTCTTACTCTAAGTATTAATCACAGTGAAATCATTCGAATTTCTTCTTAGGGGGCATTAGAAATTCAAATCTAGATTTTAAGAGGAACATAAAATGTTCCGAATTCATTTGGTTGGCTTAGGACTATAAACTTTCATTTGAGTAAAATAAGTGTTTGTTTATTTCTATACGTTTTGTTTATTTCTAGAAAAAGATAAATAGGTTAATTTTAATTTTCAAGAAACTAACGAAATATTTAAGCATACTAAACATTCTAGAATTCTTCAATCTTTCATAATTTGTAAGAAATTTAAAAGTATAATTAACCATAACCTCCAAAACTATTCAATCGAAAATTATCAAATGATCATCTTTATGTGTATATGTATATATATCCTTAAGGAGAAAATTTTTCGACTTAAGCAGTTTGGCGGTAGCAGTTTTGGAAACAAAGAATTTCTGTTTTTCATTTCATCAACGACTATTACTTCAAATAAAAATATTTTTAATTTTAGCATTTATACCAGCGTTGCTTTTTAGCATACACTTTTTTTTAAGAATTGAGTTAATGTGAGCTAAAAATAATTCGAAGTAAAGAAACATATATTTCTTTGTTTGTTCTCTCAAGTTTATATGATAAATTTTTTAACACCTGGCATTTTTATTATAATAGAATTTTTGTTTTTTTGTTTTTAAAATTCATCTTTTCAAACTTTCTATTCTTTACGAGGTGTGGTATTTTTCATACATTTTTAAATAATAAACTTAAAACTCTCAATACATGCAATAAATCTAATTAGAAATATATCTACCACACACACTTATTTGTTATATTATACATATCAAATCTAATAATGTGTGGACAATTTTAAAAAAAATTAAATAAATATTGTGATTGGAGATATTTAATCTCTTAATCAAATGAAATGAAAGGAATAATTTGAAAGAAAACTTCATTAACACAGAATAGTACATATTTAACAGGTTTAACAAAGTTTTACTTTCTAGATAGATGTTCTTGCTTGCCCATGATAGAATTCAGATATATCGATTATTTCGAAACAAATAATTTCATTTACAATGAGATATATAGTTAGGAGAAATTTTAGAGGTGATTAAATTTAATTTATTCTTAACTTTTTTCAAAAAGATTTCGAAATCAAAAATCGGGCCTTATATCAGAAATATCTAGAAATTAAATATTAGAAATTTATTAAAACCATTTATAACTGTCCTAAAGATTCGTAAAATTAATTCCTATAGATTTATAAATTAGTTTAATGTGGTGTTAATATTATACTAAAAAAATATGCAAATGCAATTAAGTTTGATTAGTGAAACTTTAACTGGAGTAGTAATAGTATTCAATGTAAAGACTTAAAATCAAAATCATTTAAAAAAATTTTTTGATGAATTTTACTGAATATACATATGTATATATTAAGTATATATATATATATATATATATTTCTAGCATTCATTTAGAATCATTTTCCACACTTATCTTCCTCAGCTTAAATGTTAATTCACAATGTAAGACAAAATATTAAATTTCTCTATTTTTTTAAATAACTTTAGTTTTATTTAGCCTAAAGCTACATATTCAAATATCATCTGAAAACAAATTCAATTTCAGAAGAAAGGCTCTTATATAACCAATTTGCAAAAACTTACATCTTCTAATTCAATGAAAAGAATTCCAAAGATTAAAAAGCTCTATTATACAGATGAAAAAAAAATCCAATTTTTTTGTTTCATGATGTATACAAGTTACGAAAGTTTTGCGATGATTCTGAAAATCTAAAATAAAACAAAAATTTTTCGACGAAACATTTAAATTATAAAAAGAAGTCTTCCGGAGAAGAATTTGAAGTGGCATTTAATTTAATGTGAAACTCCAAATTACAATACATGCAAAGTAAATTCTTGGTGGTTTGTCAAATTCTAATAATAATACCATATACATTTTTTGTGAAAAAAAAATCAATCTGTATATCATTATCTGGTCAACCGAATACGGGACGTCAAAAAATATCATTTGATTACATGTCTTAAGCAGAAAAAAAAAAAAAAGAAAAAGAATTCTCAATCAAATTTACTGATGCGGAAAAACTGGTCCACAAATGGCTCGCCTAACATATGAGCGTAGAAAATGTCAACCTATATGAACATATCAAAAATGAACTTAAACATTAACAATCAGAAATATTAGAAAAAGACTAAATAATATTTACAAATACTTTAACAATCAAGTGCCATGATTATTCAGATACTTTTAATAATTTTGCTTAGTTAATTTTCTTCCTGACTTTTAATATATTTTCTTAAATTTATTTTTCATGAAATGTCTTTCTCCTACTTTGAAAAAAAGAAGACATCATTTTATTGAATCGTAAATTTCCTCTTTAAATGACGTATAGTATTTTTTCCAATTTATTAGCATCAAGACTTAAAAATATTTTAAATGACTACTTAGAAACAAAATTCTTCTGACAAACTTCAATAATATTCCTTTTTATAAATATAAACTATGATTCATGAAGACTCAGTTCTAATTTTGTTTTCCTTAAAATACAATCTTCGCAATAAAATACTATTCATGTCAGATATAGTATACATAGAAAATATGGAACAACTGAATTTCAATCAATATATCAATAAGAAAACATAAAGCAGTGATGCTAATTTATTTAAAAAATAATGCATAAAAATGAGAAATATGATTTCAATTAGTGTTACATATTTTTGAAGAAAGGATAATATAATATAAACTCACACTTTTATAAGCAATAATTTATTCGCATTTAAATTCATGTAATTTGTTTCCATTTCTTATTAAGATTACCTTTCATATATTTTAGTTTTTAAACTATGTATTTGCAATTTTATGTGCATGTTTAATATTTAGTCGATTTTAATTATAATCTACAATCAATTTTAAAAGACTATTTTTTTAAATTCAAAACTAGCTCGACTGAGGTGCAATATTTGAGATACTTCAAAAAATTTAAAACCAACGTGATGTACAATTTATGTTAGCTATTTTATTAGAAATGATGTACTATATCAACAAAATCTCGGTGTTTTATATGTAATTATTACAGTTTATGTGACTGGTGAGTAAGTACGTTTCTATTTTTTAATGTAGTTTATTGTCTAAAGTACTTATGAAGAACTATCCTAACGATAATGCACATTCAAAACTTCCAAAGAAATAAAAATTCAAATCAATGAAAATCAGAACCCAGTGGACCATTTCCAGTGAAATCAATATTTATCAAAAGAGCAGATATGTACATAGCATAAATGTGCATAATGTACATAATGAAATTAGTTTGATAAACGAGTAATTAAAAGTTGAATAGTATGTATAGTTTGGGTTTGGAATTTTGAAATATTGACAAGAAAAAACAATTTGTTGTTTTTCGAAAAGATTATTATATCTAAGCAAAATTTTTGAATATATATATAGGAAACTACACAGTTTAAATTATTTGTTCATTATTTATTTAATTAGCTCCTAGAAACCCATGAGAAATATATGAAACACTGAATTTGAAAATTTACAAGTTTTTATTTTTTTAATTATTATCCGTTTATTTATTCACTGTAAAAGTTGGTAGGCCTATATACGATTTCATTTAAACTAGACAGAGTAAATTAATGAATGCAAAATATTATGCTACGTACGCATACAAGAGATATTTATTTGCATCAGAAACTAAGATTTTGAAAATAATTTTCCTGTATTGAAAATGTTTTTTATACCTTTAGAGTAAGGGTTTTCAACCTGTAGCCTTCTGAAGGAATTTTAGTAGTCCCTCATTTGAATTGGGGCAATTTAAAAAAAAAATGCTTTTTCTGCTTTTTTTGCCCGTAAAAAACACCATTTTTTTTATTCTTGTTATTTAAAACATTTCACTGATGCGTTTGATATCCATTTGAGATAAAATTTTCTGAAAACGGCAAATTTTTTGAAAATTTCACCTTACCTTAAATTTTTTTAAATATAAAAAAAATCTGACTACATATAAAATTTCGTAATTTTTGAAAAGAATATAAATTTCCTGATTACAAAATTTTTTTGACAGTCGTATGGCCCACGGATCAAGGTGAATTTATTGATGTGGCCCGCGGATCAATGTGAATTTATTGATGTAACTCGCAGATCTCTATAAATTTATTAATTTCACCCTCGAGCGGGAAAGGTTGAAGACCCTTACTGTACAGCATATTTTGGTTTTCACATTTTATGATTTACTTTTATCAACCAATATGGATACCATTCAAGGGAACAAAAATATTTTAGAGTGAAAGAGATATATAAAAATAATAAGTTAATGTAGATAAATTTTGCTTAGAATTAAATAATAAGCACTATTATTTTCTTGTTCAATTAGAAATTTTTATAATAATTCTAAAATATACAATGTAAAAAAAAATTTTTTTTTTAGCTGTATCAACTTTTTATTTTTAAATTTCAGTTTACAGTAATTAAAATTACATGCTTACTAATGGAAGCAAGTCTTTGACATCTTGATGAGGTTAATTTTGTTCAAAAATATTTCAGTATTTTCAAAAGGAATTTTGTTACAATAAAAGATTTTGTTAATTTTACTTAGGATTATTTTGTTTCACGAAAGAACTTTAAAACTCTTATGATTACACAAGCGGATCTAGGTAATAAATATAGGTAACGGATTTGGGCTGTAAAAAAAATCACATTTTTCGATTACTTATCTAACAACTGTGTGGCATTTAATGAACAGGTATGGTGAAAAATAAGTAATAGATTATAATCATTATATTACTTGCTACACTTTCATCTGGGTAAAAAAAGTGCATTTGAGTATAATCCAAATGCTCTGGTTGCGTGTGAATTCAGTTCGGCTATGTCAAGAGCAAATCCCCACCCATTCGAAAATAAACACCTTTATAGATAGATACTATCACAATAAACTCGAATATACTCGATACACTCGAACAACAATATACTCGAATTTATAAAAAAAAAATCGAGCTTCTGTGAGACATGTAATGATGAATCGTTTAAAAACGCATTAGTTCCATCACTATATAAAATAAAGAATAACCTTTCAATTACAACCACTAGCTGTACGTACAGTAAAAAATTTCGAGGGTATGGGTGGAGGGGGATTATCCGACCATGGACTGTTGACCACATTAGATCCGGAACTGAAACAAGCTGGAAACTGAATTTTCCTTCGATAGCAAATAAACAATATTGGAAACGGAACGGAACCATATCCGTCGAAGCTCCAGAAAGCACCCGTCTAAATTAATAAAGGGTTGAAACTAGATAGACAGGGGAGAAAGAAGGTAGTAAAAAAACGTGAGAAAAAACTTTGGTTCTTCTCAAATGTTGAGAAGTCGTTTTTCTGTGCACGCTTCAGTGCGGCAACCTTTTCCGTGTTCATTCCATCCTCCTCCAAAAGAGAGAGAGAACACCTAGCTCTTGAAAAAATAAAGGAAATAAAGGTTACACGACGAATCAAGCTGGATGATCTAATGATAGCTGTCAACTTTCATCGTACTCAAACCTAGATTTATTGAAGAGTCAATTATATCACTCGCAAGACATTGCCGATTGTGGCAGTAATGGATTTGTGGTCAATGTAGTGAACTACTGTGACGTCAACAACCGGAGTACAATTTTTGAAATTTCGACATCTAGATGAAGGAATATAGCGTTAAATTTATATTTTTATATCAACAAAGTGTATTTGTGCCATTTAATTATACCCTATATATGCAACTTTAATAATCGAAAGATTTTCAGAAGCATAAATTTTTCTTGGCACGTCCTATTTTTGGACTGTCCAGACGTTTCTGCTGATATATATATGTGTGTGTGTGTGTGTGTTAATCTCAATGAACTCTATGCAAATTGATGGTTTGAGAACTCAATCTCTTATTTTATTTAAATATTTACAAAGCTATCTAGATAATGCGTGTTTGAGTATATAGTTATCTATATAATTTATTAAAATGAGGTTTTCTACTTTCTAGTTTTCAGAAATGAAAAAAATAAAAAAAAATTGACAATTCAAAACTATGAAACATAACCAAGTTTTGTTTTTTTTAAAAAAAAAAATTATATATGATAACAAATTTGAAGCATTCAATATCAACTGCTGATGAATTTAAGTCCAATTATTTAAGATATCTTTTAATTTTGATATTATGCAATAATGGAATTTGTAGAGGAAACTATATAACACACAAAAATATAGACTTATATTTAAGAAAGTCATGTATAGAATGAATATAAAAATAGGACAAATTTCCTTGTACAAGAAGTTTGTTTTAGAAAGAAAGCTGCTGTATTCGCTATAGCAGTGTTTCTTAAATTAGGGATCACGTGACATGCAGATGAGTTCGCCCAAAATTTTAGGCCTTCTTTAAATTATTTTTTAACATTTAAATAAAAGATAAATTTAAAAAAATATCTTTTGCCTTTTTCTACAATTTATTTATGTGAGACGACACATTTTCGTCTTTAATAACCATAAAATAAAAGTATTAATCAAATCTAAAGTATATTGAGGAAATACTTCGTCTGTGTTGACTTTTATTCCAAGATTTAATGACGTAATTAAAAATAATCAAGCACATCCTCCCCATTGATACTTAAATCTTGCATATGCCCATGTTAATAAAAGGTAAGGATTTTAGAAGTGAACTCAAAATGAGTACACTTAATAAATAGATTATAGTTTATATATAATTTTACGGTGTAACTATATATATATATTATGTAATGTATTTTTATTTTGTTTACTTAATTAAAATTTCAGTATCGTTATATTCAAAGTAAAAACTTATTGCGGATGTTTATTACTGCAAAAAAACTGTGCATTACAAGTAAAACACAATTAGAAGTACACAAGCGTGTGTACTTAGCACAATGCTTATGAAGTCAGACAAAAATTTTGTATAAAAAATGGGGTTGGTACCCCGAAAAGTTTAATAATGCCTGCGCTAGAGGATAAGATTGTCATCACCATGGTCGTAAGTATTTAACTCACTCTCAAATTCGCAATTCATTTCAGTAATGATTATTGCGAATCGATTGCTTAAATGTCGGATTTGAACGCAACACGAGGGCTACAAATAAGACTGATCCTAGGGTGTCCGCAGCTCTCGTACTAAGACCTACTGTTCCACCCCTAGAGAATTGTTCATATTTTGGCTAATACTTAACTTTGACATTATAAACTCATCTACCTGTATAAAAGTAAAAAGTAACACGTTAATAAAAATCAAATAGATACAAAAATAACTTCTTAATTCTATTTTGTTTTTCTTAATTGTAAGGTTATTATTTAATTGAAAACTTTTAATTTCCCCAAATGCATATTGAATTCAAATATTCTTATGTCTTAGGTAATATTAATGGTATTGGATATTTTTGCAAAACAACTTTCGCAAAAATACTTTTCGAGATGCCTTTATCGAGTATCGATCCACAGTGCACCACCAGTACCGCTGATAAGCAAAAAAACCCTTTTCTTGCGGTATTGCCGGCTCTGCCACAAATTTTGTTACCAAATGAAGGATATGTATGAAGAATAGACATTAATGTTCTATGTGGACCAACACACTGAGCACTAACATTCTATTTTTTTTAACTGTGCTATGTTATCTGGACTTATTTTGATTTTTCAATAACTATTAAAAAATTAGAACATATTTATTCATCTAAAAAAGTTTTAGTTTGAGAAATTAATTAAAAAATTGTGCTTGATTGATAAAATTATATGCGGCCTGCGACTGCCTTTTGTTCTGACCACCCGCGTGCTGTACACCTGCTAGGATCGGCCCTGACTATAAGTGAAAAACCTCATGACTTTGAGCCATGATCAAATGAAGATGAACCATTCTTCTAACTTCCTAACTTTTTTCCTAACTAAAACTTTGAGCCTCGACAAATTTAACAATCATTAAGTCCTCTGCAAGACAGGTCTTTAGTAGCCTCAGAACTTGAGCCAACGACTTGACAGAAATAACGACGGTTATGGGCTGACGACCATTATCGGGCAGAATAAAGGAGATTGAGTTACGTTAAAAAGGAATTAAAGTTCAATGTCTTAACGAAATGGCATGAGGAAGTTAGGAGAGTGAAGTAGCAGCTCAGATATTACTCCTCGCCTCTTGACCTTAGTTCAGATTACCGTCCGACGCCAATAGTGATTGAGTAGCTATAGAGCTATATTACTTAAAATTAAGATATCTGAACACGTTGAAATCAGCAAATTCAGTTAAAATACATATTTTTTTTTATTTTTTATTTCAGTGAATAGATCTATCTTTTGGCTTTACAAAGCATACTTTGTTTTGTTTCTACGCTACCTAGAGGCCAAGTTATAATCAATTTTA
Source organism: Trichonephila inaurata madagascariensis (assembly GCA_019973955.1). Taxonomy (NCBI): domain Eukaryota; kingdom Metazoa; phylum Arthropoda; class Arachnida; order Araneae; family Nephilidae; genus Trichonephila; species Trichonephila inaurata. The sequence continues at coordinate 1,098,084 of BMAV01004462.1, read as the reverse complement.
TAAAATTGAAAAAACCGGAAGTAAGTCTTTAATCTACCAGAATTGGGAATTTAAATTTTTTTCAAAATCTATCATGGCGAGTCTGATAACTCAAAATGTTATCAATATATTTCCATAAAACTTTTTGAACCTGATATTTATATTATTTTCTAGAGAATATTTCTTATTGTATGAATACTTTTTGAGTTTTGGCCTGTTGTTTAAATAACTGTTTCGTAGAGAATGTCACATTTCTTAAAATATATTCTCGATCATCTCTAAATTTTTAAAATTTTAATGAAACATTAAAATTTTAGTACTTTATCTAGATAATGCATCTAATTTGTGTTAGTTATACTTTTGCTGATATAAATTTATTACTTTTTTCTCTAATTTCCTTGAAGTTTTTCAAAAATATTGCTAAAATTTCACTTATAAATGAGATTTTTGTAAAATTTAGATAATTTTTTAAAAAATATTGTTATACTTAAATATTAGTATTTATTGGTTTTATAATGTTTTAGTGTGCTATTTTTTAAAAAAGTACTCCGAACGTGTTTGGATACCTTAAAGCAAACAAGAATTCTCGCAAATGATGCAATTATTTTTTTCTTTTCATTTTTAATATATATTTATGACTATCTCTTAAATACAAACATTTATAAGCTGCTTTTTTGAGCTAATATGAATACTTTGCACACACGAAAAGCTTACTAAAAGCAACCAAGCAATTTAATTTTTTATCTCCATTTTATTGTCTGCTACTTTTTACACAAAGCGCTTATAATAGTTAACTTTTTAAAATACAAAAAAAAAAAAGTTTCCAATATTCTTAACCTATCACAAATTATCTATGCGTGCCTGTTAGATTACCATTTCGGTCTCGTCATCTGCATCTCTGGGATGACTTTATTAGCACTTCAGAAGCCTAGGAAAAAAACTATCAAAAAATCATTCATAATGTGTGAAGCACGGCTCCCTAATCTACTCGAATGGGGGAAAGAAGAGATAATGTTGTGAACAAAAGCTGTCGAGTACAGAGAAAGGAAGAAACCGCTACGTTTTCTTTCAAACATTATATCCCTCTCTCCCCTTCGATGCCATTTTATTCGAAACGTGAAATTTTAAGCGATGATGGTTGTTCGGGAAACGTTTTCTCCTGAACAAATCGACCATTACGACGTAGGAAAAAGAATATTCTTTTGGTGCAGATCCCACATTAGGTGCCAGATACTTTTTACTGTCTCTCTCACACAAGAAGAAACATTCCATTGCCGGCCATGACCGCAGTTTGAGGAAGATAGCAGACACAATAAGATATATCGGATTTGATAGAAGCTTATGTATTCATTGGTTTCTTACACTTAGAATACTTGGTAAATGACAAAAAAAAATAATGTTTATAAGTATTGTTGATGTTAGGAAGGATTTGTTGTTTCTTTCTCTATTTCTACGTGATTGTTTGGATATCAGCATTGGGTAATTTTTAGTTAATGATTGATTTACTAAGCCTACAATTAGAATGCTTTGAAATCATACAAATTTTTCATTGAGTTTATTTAAAAAGTCACAGCACAAATATTTAAATTAACTGCAAGATTTTAATTTTTTTTCGATAGAAAAATGAAAACTTATTATTAAGAAAATTCTATTAATTAAGAATAATTTGTTATTATTTATCAATTTGTATTTTAACACCTTTTTTTTACTAACACTTTCGTTAAAACTGCTAAGTATATAAATTTTTGAAAAGGGAAATTTTTTGGATAAAAATTCTAATTACGATTTATAAATGTAATTAGGGAGTTTTAAATTTATCTCAGAGTTTTCCAATAAGTAGTTAAAAGATTTAAACGGAGTAGTTTCTTAAATTATACATTAACTCTTTTTGTCCTTTTTTTTATAAATATATAAAAGAAATTCACAGATATAAAGGAAATAATGAATTAAATGAAAAAAAATTAATATCCTAATTATAAAGGAATACTTTCGAAAAGCCGTCATATTATAAACAGGGTTTCTGCACATGTACACATATGTATTATCTAAAGTAAACATATATACGAATAAAAATAACCAAAAATATTATGTCCACACATTTTCATCAAAATTGAAATTAAGGATTCTATTAAGGAATATATATTTAGTAAGTTTCTTAAAAATTTTGTGAGTATGTGAACCAATTTCTACTAAATCTGAACATTTATGGGACCAACAATAATAATTTTTTTTTAAAAAAAAAGTGGGCGCACAATTGTTTTGTTCATTTCCTATTGGGATTTAGCCACAAGACGGGTTTTTTAAAATAAAATTTTCAAAAGTAAGAAGGAAATGTTTTGAAACCTGAATGCCTTGCAATGGTAGTTTATGTTTAAAGTTTATTTTGACTCCCATGATTTTAAAGTGCATAAAGAGAAACATTCTTTTCCCTTGATAATAATTTTAAAAATCGTAATATTTAATGTATTTTATTTGCTATTATTTCTGAATAATCATTTAAGAACTATAGTGGATAAATGTGTATGTATTTCAAAAAATTTATTAAGTTTTTGAATGTACATTATTTTAAACCAAGTGAGGAATTTTGACCATATCATTCACTTACTTGATTTAATTGATTTAACATTGGAGAATATCTGTTTCCAGTTATTACGATCAAGTTCTTTCATTCATATCATCAACTGAAATAAGGCCTTCATGCATTTATTTTGTTGTTTCATTTTTAGGTATTAAAGAATTTGGAAGAGCACAGTTGAAGAATTATCAAAATATATTTCAGTTATCTTTTCATACACAATCACAATGAGTAATTGGAGTGGATTGTACATAATAAAAATTGTGAATTTCCAAAACATAAATACAAACTAGCTTTTTATTTTTATTAAAAAATGTCTTATTAGTTCAATTCAAAATAATAAAGATATATCCATTATTTAAAAAATGTTTTTTAAGCGTCATAGGCAAGCGTATATATTTGCATTCGTGTGTTAGTCTATATGCTGAACAATAAAAATTTCGAGTTAAAAAAACATAGTTTTTTCTTATCAGTTCATGATTTCAAATTAAATTAAATTTTTCTCAATATCCTATTAGTTTTAAAAAACTCAGTAAAAAGAGGTTATTCGTCCTATTACTTTTTCCTTTATTGGAGGCCTCTTATATATCAGTATTCTGACAACTGTACGTAATTGTTTTAAATCTGAGTAATCTCAATGAAAAAAAAGTTTAAAAAAAGTATGACTTAATATAAAATTTTAACTTAAAAAGTATTTTTCACTCATTTTACATAATTTTTTTTGAAAAAAAAATTATAATAAATACACTCGGGATCAGTGAATAATTATTAAGTTGCATGCAATTTTAAAAATAATCATAACATTATTTAAGATATGCAAAAGGAATAGATTATATAATTATCTAGATTATTTATTATCAATCCTAATAAAATATTTCTGTTTTTCTTTTGAAAAGAAATTCAACATGACTATAATGAATAGAATTTGAACGGGACTTTCTTACTCTAAACAAAAGCATTATTTTTAAGATTTTGATTTTCTACTAAACATTTTTATTTTTGCCTTTATTCATACCAGTGCAAAGAAATAGATGAACAAAAAGAAACGGCAAGTCAATATGAGCATCTCCAAATCACTTTACTAATACTTAATGTCGATCTCTTCAAGTTGTTTACTTTTCGCTGCGGAATTCTTCTCCCAGTAGGAATTCGTGGGAAGAAAATGTGCAATACGCATCCCTATGAAAATAACTTTATTTGTTTTGATTATCTTAAGAGCTATTGATCTTGATATTTTTTTTTAAATATTTTTCAGCATCACATCACATTCCATAGTTATTTTTTTTCCTTTGAAGAATCCTGGAAAGTTTTTAAGTTAAATATCTATGCATGCTTTTGTTATTTTAAGGCTATCTTTAGCTAATGTTAAAGAATAGGGGCCAAATTCGGAATATTTTTTCAGATATAAAAGTACTCACACACAAACATTAATATTATATTCTAGCTACACTATCCTGTAGAGAACCACTTATTTTATCATACTACTCATTTTCATACGAGTTTTGACACATTTTTTCTTTTATAAAATGTGTTTTGCCTTTTTTTTCCTATACCGTAATGCTAAATGAGCTATCCCTTCACATGTTAAAAGGAAAAACTAATTATTTATGAAATATTTTTAAATTTTAAAAACACTATATTATAAACAAATGTATGAGTTACAATGTCACAAATTCTTATAAAAATTGAGGTATTTTTTCTGTCCGAAAATGTGCTCCACTTCAAGTTCACGCTCTCGTACATATGACGAAAATAGCCTTAAAGAAATGTAAAAGTACAACATTAATTTACTTAAGAAATTAATTTTGTTTGGCTGAACAGAGAAATTTTATCAAGGAAAATTCTTACTTTAAAGAGGGTAGCATTTACACTTTTGTTTTAAATTCCACAATTTAATTTGACTTAATGATCTTTTTTCTTCACGATTGAATTTCATAATTTTTATAGAATATATACAGATTTGCAACAACTTAACGATATGGAAAATTTTCTTTCGTTGAGATCACTTTTGACCTGACGTAAAGAAATTTTTCGTGATTTATGACAGAATGTGAATTAAAATAGAAAACCAAATGTAACCCATTACAATACAAAAAGCTTGAAATGCACTATATGTTATAAAAATAATCTCAGAAGGAATAATTTAATTGAATCGAAAGTTCATGTATGAATATCTTTTAATTCTACATGCAAAGGATTAAAATATGGTAAAAATTGAATGAACTGTTAGAGCTCCAGAACAACGCAAACAAATATTTGGATGACGTGTAAAAAGGGAACAAATTCAAATTCTGAGACATGACTTAACATTTAATCCAGCGAGTCCTCGAATCCGGGTTTGGAACCAGAAGGAGCACATGGCATTGTTTGAGAAAGCATTTATAATTGGGTCTTAAGGTATCCGACTACTT
>BMAV01004462.1:1049650-1061061 GCA_019973955.1 Trichonephila inaurata madagascariensis | reverse complement strand
GTGAAACTACAGCATTAGCTCAGTAAGCTTTCTTTTAAGTAAGTAGAAATTAAAAAAATTCATTGATAAATACAAATAAATAAAACTGAACGATTTTTTTTCAAAGGGGCTGCGTTTTGGTTGCTACGCCTTTGCAGACACGGAAAGTCCTTACGTGTGAGGGCCATTTCATCGGTGACACCATCTAATGGCAGCTCCCGATACCGAATTTTTGACCCTTGAATTCATTCCATTTAAGCTCTTGTTAGATGCCAAATATTACCATGATTTAATTTTTCCGAGAGTATGAAAACCAAATTGATACTCAAGGAATTTTTTTAATGCCACATAATCACATGAGGAGCGTGCCTACGATTTTCGCACTTAGAATATCTATCGACTCCAGCCGGGATCAAACCTGCAACCTTGCGCTTATGAGGCGGACACGATATAGGGATGGCGATTCTTTCCGAAGAAGATCGATTTTTAAATCGATTCGAATCGTAACCTAATGAATCGATTTACAAAAAATCGAGGTCTAAAAGATCGATTTCTAAAGAATCGATTTTTTTTCAAGTCTGCATTTTTAATCCATTTTATGAAAAACAAGAAAGATACCATAATAAACGATCTCTTATCAATAAAATCAAGGAATTTTTTAGTTCAGGGAATTCGGCAATTGCAAAATTATTTTTATTACCATATCAGAGTACCAGGGATAAAAGAGGACATTTATTTTCTAAATGTATTTGTTACATTAAAAAGTTTAGAAAATATATATAATATAGCTTATATATTTCCCAATTCTTAATATCTAACCTTTTTAAAAACAACAGTCTGTCAAGTCTACTGGGATCCAAGCGGTTCCGCTCATCACTTGCGATGTTGCCGGCAATCGCAAAAAGACGCTCACAAGGAACAGATGATCCCACGATACTCATACACATCATGGCTATTGAGTGAACTAGATGATTACTTATTATTCCTTACCCTCAATTACTTATTATTCAGTAACAAACACTACATAAAAATAAATATTTATTTCACTAATCACAGTATATTATGACAGTCAGTCAATCAGGGCATAAACAAATGACGCAATATCAGCAATTACAAAAAGTCAAAGATTACAAACGTAACTTTATTTATTTATTGAAGAGAGGCGAAGGAAACTAAGCACACAGGAATCTCGCGAGTTTTTGAGTAACTAACCCTTTAACTGTGGCGTGCCTCGGCACCCACCTAATTCCTCTTAACTGGAACCAACCGGCGAGCCGGAGAAGTGAACTGATATGAACGGACACTCGCTCTAACTTCTCTCTCTGACTCGCACGAGGAAAGACGCGCTTTCCCCTTTATTCAATTTTCATGTTTCAACCTAAGTAATTAGTAATTCTTATAATATTTTATAATGCTGTAAATTAAAAGTATGTTTAACCTTTTTTTATCATTCATTTTTACTATTTATATGGCGTGTAATAAACCTTAAATATATTCTCACTTCACGCCATATTAACCGCCAACACCGTAAAATTAAAGACTGTACATTCAACTAATTGTAAATAATTTTATGGTTTTTACCAAAACAGAAAAAAATCGAATGTCGATTTGTTAGGATGAAATATCGATTCACTGCCACATATCGATTTAAAAAATCGATTTTTTTGGCCCGAGAAATCGATTAATCGATCTCAGATCGCCATCCCTAACACGATACCTGTAAGCTACCAACCCGACAGAAGAATACTGAAAGAATAAACAATGATTTTCCAAAGTAAACTAATTGCTTTTTGCACTTAATTAGATAATTAAAACATCAAAATGCATAAAGCGTTAAAAATGGTGAATGAATCAAATTTTTGAATATATATATGAAAATCCAAACTCTACTGAATTCTTATGGTGCAGTACAAATAATATCAAAGTAATTTATCTTTAAGAAAATTTCAATGAATTGACACAATAATTTGAAGAAATTTTGGCTGATGACGTGTTTATTGTTTATTTTAAAAAAAAGATTAATTGATTTACATAAGTACACAAATGCTAAGAAAGTAAATAAATCTCTCTCGGATTAGAAGAATATAATTTAAATAATTATGTGAGAGGAGTAATTTATGTACCACACATTCATATTTATAATAAAAACTTTTAACATTCAATTGTCCGAAATCGTTGAATTCAGTTTCAAAATTAGTAAAAACTAATAAACTTTAATAAGATGATTACATAGAAAACAGCACATGAAAATGCAGATATATGTGGAAAGTATACAAATTTTACATTTATCGAAAGAAATTATTGACAATGAGCAATGCCATGAGTTTTGTAGTCAAATCTGAATTGACGGATATATTTCGAGAAAGTTATCTCAAATTCAGTCAATATGTTTTTCTTTTCTTATTCGTATTGGGTATTTTAATGTCATAATGAAAACAGGATATAGAAAACTTGCTGTGAATCAGATTTCTCATTAAGGGGGGGGGGGGGGATTTCATCCCCAAAAGTAAGTTAATTTTCGTACACATTTCGCATATACCTAAAACAAAATTCTGCTTTAGGGTACAATATGTAAATTAGTGGAGCTGCTGTCGTTTAACGTCATCCGACTCATGGCCGAAAACGGGCTTTAAAAGTATCTGCAGCTTTAGCAAGGTAAAGCCTTAACAGCACAGTGAAATTTCAAGGAGCTATTTTTCATATATGAATACTCCATATTCTTTATCTGAAAAATAACGATAGGGTATCATTGAGCAGACAGACCTGGGTCTATCCCGAATAGCAAAATGTTTGGAAGTAAAACTGTCTGTGGTTCATGAACTGCGGAGTGCATTATGAAGAACAGCATAACCTTCCAGGAGGTACGAGTGAGGAAAACTTAGAGCTACAAGTGCCACAGAATAGTGACGCAGTATGGCCAAAATTGGACCTTGCGCCATTAAACGACACACTCACTCACTCACGCCCCGGAATAATACTACTGCATTTAAACCGAAACCTGATACCCTTTAAAACTTTCGAAATTACTTAACAAAATTAACTTTTCTGCCACAACTGAGTTTACAAACACCATTATTTTGAGCAGTGCACGTCGATTTCATTCATATATCGTTACAAGAGTTGGTCGCACTCCACACTGAAGTTAATCACACATTTAATTTAGATGCAATGTTTTTGGTATGTTTTTCTTTTGTGTATTTTCAAAGCAGAAAATAAACCTAATGTTTGTTTTTTTCGTGTTTAGCTTGTGAAACTCTAGTCGATTAATGTTTTCTTGGCAAATTTTATTAAATTTCAGAAATTGCACTCTATTTTCTTTTATTTTTCCTTGATTTTTGGAAACCATTTTATTATGTGATATAAAAAAGATTGTAGTTCATCATGATTATTGATGGTCATAGCATAACTTCATAAGAACTTGGGAAAGAACATTCTAAGTTTGTTACGTAGAACATAGACTTCTTATTTGTGAAATAAAAATGCCAGGGAACTTTATATATATAATTATTCACAAAGGAAAAAATCCCTAACCTAATAATTTACCAGAATCATTTTATTTATTCCAGGCAGCAATGGTTTAAAAAATAATAATAAATTAAATTGTAAAACTGAGAAATAAGTTACTTTAAAAAATGTTTGAAAGTACTAATAGGTTTCGATAATGATGTGGACTTTTTGGAATCTATTGAGCATCAATTCAAGCTTTTACAATAAACACAAAGCATTATTTATTAATAATGTTACCAACTTTGTATAATGAATGATTAAAATAGTGCAAATAATGTATATCTGGATGTGTAATACGTTAATATCACTCTCTGTTGTATTTTTTATACTAAAATTGTAATATTCACAAGCAACGCTGTTCCTTCTATTATAATGACGATTCAATGAAAACTTGGCGAAATGTTGGCAATAGAGCCAAGCTGCCATGTTGGCGAAAGTTTTTGGCGAGTTTTCGGCTATATGGATGCTTCTAGAAATTACTGGAGAAATCTACTAATATCTCGATCTTTGACGTGAGCGGATTTTTCGAGAAAAATTCGGGCAGACTATAATTAGGGAGTCGCTTGCCGAAACTAAGTTCGTATTATTTGGACCATTGCAGAGTCAGTATTGTCTTGAGCTGTTGAAGAGTTATTTTGATCGAGCTATTGCTTCAGAATACATTACATATTTGTATTTTTAGTTGTGTCTGGAGAAGGTGTGAAAATTTTCTGGGTGTACTTCACAAATTTTACTGTTGTATCCTGCATTTCTAAGAAATTCTGTTCATTCCATCTGTCAAAATTGATTACATCCGTAAGATTTTAACTGTATTAATTTTGAATTTTCCAGCACTCATTTTGTAAACTTGTAATGGCATAAATATTACCTCATTGTAAGCGACTTTATGAAATATGATATTCTGTAACGCCCAAACGTATCCAAAATAAAACCATTAAACTATCCGGTATGACACTAATTGTGATACGGAACTCGCTACCTTTAAGTACCGGATAAACCAGTAATCAAGCGCTTCGTATCGGTGCGAAGGGATACTCTTTGATTATACCATTTATGTATAATCCGGGACTGACAAGTTAAGTGTAATCTTCGGAAATATCCCCCTGCAACACACAAGAAAAAGTGGATAATATCTTTAATTCATAAGGTACTACAACTTAAGCACTATATACGGAAGACGACTGATTTTGAAACATGACCAAAAGATTTACCAATAACTCAGGTGCATTAAGAATTATTAATTAAATATAGATTTATACTTATGAAACATTACAGTAAAAGATTTTAAACCCTCATATTTCACAGTAGATTCTTAAATGCCCTGCAGCCTCTGATTCTGAAACTGATAATTTCAAATACAGTTAGACCAGTGCTTCTCAAACTTTCAATGTTTGCGACCCAATTTTCAATAATTATTTTCGTGGAGTCATTATCATACAACAATAATGTATTGAATTCAATATTAATATACCCTTAGATGCTAAAACATTAATACGACTTTAATTATAAACTGTACAAATTATCAAGATAAATATTAAATTTTGCATATAGTTTTGTATACGACAAACCTTTGGGATCACAAGTAATTATTAAACTTGTTCTTAACTTAGTATTGATGAATGTATGATCAAATACATTGTACAGTACTGAAACATTTACAAGTATATTATACCATTGTAAATGTGCATTTTTACTATCTCGGAATGTATTTTGTTTTAATACCTTTCAGTAAATAATTAATTTTTTTTAGAATCTTTTATTTTTGACTTATCGATATGCTCGCATCCCAGAGTTTAAGAAACGCTGAGTTAGACACAAAAAAAAACTAAGAAATTCGAAAGATAAGGAATATATGTATATATATATATATATACAATAACTCATTGAAACTTATTGTTTTATTACTTTCTAAAAATAATAAGGAAAATCATTAATCTGAAAATAGCAATAAAAGTTATTTTTCTGATGCGTGCAATACATTCTATAGTTACACAGATTTTTACATACAAATCCATTAAGATATCGATTTAAGAAATTAATTCTAAATAACTTCATTATTCTAAAATGGAAGTATATATTTATGTTTTACTAGATACACATAAAGCGTTATCCAAAAGACTTTCTGCAGTAGAATCACGCATCTCTTGATATATTTTGTCATGCAAGTGCAAAATAAAACATCATAATTAACTGCTTGAATGCACTGGAAATGTTGCTTGAGGCACTTTAGCAATTTTGCCTTAGGAAGTACAAACTCACTTGTGTAACCAATATCACCCTATTCCTCCGCAGTCCATCTCTATCAGCCTGTGACGATTCATTACATTCTTTCCAGTAGAATAAATACTCCAACTGACCTGACTTATATCCACCTAATTAATAATGGGCTACACACAAAAAGCTAAAATATTGTACGTGTTTTTTTAGTATCGGATAGCATTGTTTTTATAACTAGCGGCAAAAACACACATAGAAAAAAATAGGTTCTTTAATTAGACGCAATGAAGAAAAAAACGTTTTCAATACGCCTTTAAACAATACCTTTGCTCATGACCTATAAGTATTAGCGGCTTTATTAAACGGATAAACGTTATTCATTTTTTAATATCGCTATCATTTCGAGAATTATAAATCGGAAAGGATTCTCTCTGAATGTTATACCCGGAAATAAAAATTTTTCTTTTTGTATATTTCCTACTTTATGGATATCTTAAATCACCTTTTACTTTTATCTCTTATCTGTATCTTCAAGCCAATAATGATTTTACTTTTTTATAGCTTAGAAAAGATAGACTGATTAGATAAACTAAAAATTTGAAAAATTGCGAGTTCATAGAATTTTGATCATTGCAGAATTCTTCAAAAGAGATGGTATACTTGGATATTTTTATTGTTGTGTTTTTGTTAGACGCGACTACTTTACACAAAAGAAAGCAAAACGCAAGCTGCCAGATCAACTTACCACCTTAAGATCATTTACTTCTTTTTTTTAAGATGTGATGTACTTTGTTCCTTAAAGTCTTCTGCAGAGTACTTTAAGATTATTCTATGCAATGGATGGAGGATCTTGTTAAAATCTCGTTTTGCACACAATACAATCCCGATTTCCATTCAGAAAGGTTTTTTTTTCTTGTTTGAAATCTTGAGACCTTTCCAACAATGCTTGTTAAGCCTACGTCTGTTTTAGTTTTTGTTGGGTTGATATTTCTCTTTTTAGATAGATCGTTACATAATGCCTGTGTAACAGACTATATTTCATTTGAAAACTTTCACCCTAAAACCGTGAATTACGGATATTCATGCTCACGTTAAAAATGGTTCAAAATATAATCCTTTGGAATTAATTCATGCGCGTCATTTTTCCTAATAAATATAAAGCTACTTTCTCCTTTTTTTTAATTTCAAAAGCTTTGCTTTCGCTTTCGAAAGCAGTTTTTTGTGTTAATGTTACGTAAGTAAATCTTCAATTCAGGCAAGAATGATCTTAGTATTTTTAATTATTAGGGATAAGAAGTTCGAAGTAGAGGTATTTAACTTATTTTTCTCTTTTGTTCTGGATGGAATTGTGAATTCAGTAAATATTTTTAATCTCTACAATTAATTTTAGTTAACTAATTAATGTATGACTTAATTTAGGTTTGTAAGTCCAAGGGAAAGAGCGTTTTAATTACTGTATTTATTCAAATCTAAGAGACGCCATTGATTCTAAGCCGCACCCAAAATTCTCAACAAGTTTTTGTGAAAAGTGAAAAATAATGTAAGGATTTTATCGATATTCAATTTTATGAAATTAAAATAAGTTTAAAATGAGAGCTAATAAGAGGTGAATAATTAGTTATTTCACCAGAATTATAAACTTTTAAATACATACATGAACCTGTAATTGCTGTAATTGCCCCATTTACTGAATTTTTTTCCCCTTCGAATCTAAACCGGACCCAATTTTCAGTAGCATTAACATAGGTATTTGATAAAAAATCAACACCATTTTTGACAAAAAAATATTATTGCTTCAAAAAGGACAGTAAGAAATGAAAAAAAAAAAAATGTTAAAAGACAGAAGCAGACAAACGCCAATGTGTAACAAAAAATACAGAATGCTTTTAGTATTCTTGTCTGTTATTAAATGTATTTTGCCTTAACAGTTTTAGAAAAAAATCAACTCTTTTTCTCTCATATGTGGTTGGTATATTAAAACCATTAAGGTGTTTTGATTATTGAGACAAAATATCAATAATAGTTTTTTATTTACCTAAATTGATACTTTTTTTTTTCTGAAAAAAAAAAGTCTATTTTAGATCAATTTCAAAGTTTAATCAGTTTTGAAAGATCGTTGTTCATCACAATAAACCAAATGCTAATTTTCAAATATTCTTTGGTACGTGACTGTTAAACTAATGAAATATATGAACATTAATATGAATTCAACACGTCTCTTTTTCTAAAAAAATGTCTACTTTGATTTCAACGGATTTTCTTGGCGTAGTGTGGAAGTTTAGAGAGAGGGGTGCTAACTCAGGTGTCGTCCTCATCAATTTACCGAGGCTCAAAATTATGAAGTTTGTATCCAGTAGCTCTCCTGTAGTTTCAAACTGAGACGCTAATACCAGGAAGAAAAGCTCCAAATTATGGTGACCTTGAATAGCGGACACTACAGCAGGGAAAATGTGGAACGCGAAGTCCTACTCTCCTACAGCACATCCCGGAAGCTGTAATTCAGTAAAATAATAGCCCACTCATATGTTGCTCAGAATTTACAAGCTTTATTCAGTGCCCGGCAGATTCCGATTCTTTCATGGCCCGCACGTTTCCCGGACATATCACTAAATGAGCATGCCTGGGATTATATCGGTAGGTGATTCGCTTGAAATGTCGGGCAAAAAGCACAGCTGAAGTTTGGTATTAGATAGAAACCATCTGGAATGATATTACTCAGTATACTATTCAGAATTTATATGATTCCGTATACTATTATTCTTTATGATTCTTTATGATTTTATTTATGATTCTACTTTTATTTTCATATTATTTTTAGCTTTTCCTGGTGATTTTTGTTTTATTATTATTTAATGATTTCAGAGAAAATTATTATAGAATTTCTTAAGATAACATGAACTTCAAAGCACAAATTCAATTTAAAATTAATTTTTTTTTATAAAAAATGTGTTTAATTATTTCTTTACGTTAATTTGTAATTATATCTAAGGATATTCTTACTTTCCTGTTTCTTTTAAAAGCCATTGAGACTATAAAACAGTGGAACATAAAATAAATCGTAAGTTATGGATTAGCTGTAAAATATAAAGCATTTTTAGCTTAGAACAAACGAATATCTTAGAATATAAGATTTTTTTCCAATTATTTTATTTAGTTCTTCAATCTAGGATAATCCCATAATATTTTATAAAGTGAGAGAGAGTTATTTTTTTTTTACTATACAGCTACGAACTAGGGGGAAATCTAACAATATCTTTGAACATTTGACACGAAATCTGTACACATAATGAAAAAACATGAATTAATAAATTTAATTATATTTATATGGTAAACTGTGTAAATATTTAGTAACAATGGAAAATTGTGAATGAAATGTATGACATCTAGAGTTACTAATATTTGAAAGAACGTTAAAATGTTTCAGGTAATATTTTATGACTCAAAATGTGTATTTAATTTTCCTCACTTTTTGAAAAATCAATAAAAATGGTTCTGAGTAAGTGAATCATTGGTTTCAGCCTGCGAACAATTCTTTTAAGTATCTTTTCTAATGATAGTTCCGCAGAAGCAGGAAAGTATATGTTCTCTACGTAACTTAACACTTGCCTCAACGCGGAGAGCGAAAAACTTGTTCCATAACAATACAGATGAGTTTATTTCCATTTCTTTTCTTTTTTCTTTTCTTTTCTTTTTTTTTTTTTTTTTTTCAACGGTTCCTTTGAGAAAGGCGAAATTCCGCAATACCGTGAGTGAAAATTGCAGAAATATTTTGAGACCATCGAAGCACAATTTCCATTAGGGTTGATATGGGTAAGCAAGTCAGGCTTGAACCTTTAATGAGAATTAGCCAATACCACGCTGTAGTTCTTAAGCAATATTGATCGATTGGTTGTTGCAAATTTTTAAATAATCCCGGAAAGGAAATATTTATTTTGAGGTAAATGTTATTACAAAAACTTCCAAATTTGTGACAAAACTGGTTTTAACAGCGGAGGTTACATCGTTTTGGAAGTTTTCTGGTTATGAAAATATTCAGGTTGAAATTACACAAAACACAGAAAAAAATACATCTTTCCTAGAAACTTTATTATTACATACTTTAACGATGTAATATTATTACATAAAAAACATATTTATTATTTTGTTAGAATATGCGTATTATTAAGGAAAATATTTTTGCAAGTTTAACTGTTTTATGGATCGGTTTTTTTTTTAAAAAAACTTATTGGAAAAATATATTGAAAGCTCTTCCAAGATGTTTTCATCTATCACTTAGAAAAAGCACACATTTGTTCCACGAAATACGTTCAACTGTGTTTTAAATGTTCAAATGCTTTGCTTTAAAATATTTTAGAGTTCTTGTTCCATTAATGTACTGCTGAAATAACATTGTAAAAGAAAACATGAAAACGTGTAGCATACTTTGGAACGACTGGCATATATTTTATTACATTTTATTTATAAAGAACAAAAAGATTCATGATCCATTAACCTGAAATAAAAATCATATATCCTAACTTTTTTGACTCAAAGATCTTCATTGTTTGAAATGTGGAACGAATATCTATCTGAATCTTTTACACAATCTGGGATATATTCTTTAAATATTTACGTAAAGTATTTACTGAAAAGGAGTTATTTTCCTTCTTTTGCTATGTATCTGATGATTTTTTATTCAAAACTCTTTGCTCGAATTGGGATATCAAAAATAATTTTTGACACGATTTTTATTCATTTTCAAAAACTAACCCAAAGTCTTAGGAAAAAATCAATAATTTAAGAAAATTCTGAGAATCAAATACTCTTACTCTTACTGTTGTTATAATTTGGGAGAGTCTCTTATATTGGTAAGAAATTTATGCAATTTCTTTTGCCTGAGATGATACAAGTAATGATCATGCTGAGAAGTTTTTGCCTAAACTTTTTTTACTGTCTTCTTACAGAGAATTACATCGCAACATATCTAAATCCTTATACAACGATTAATATCCAAATTCAAATTCAAAACTATTAAAACAACCTCAAGGCTCTTTTATCACGATAGGATAAGAGGAATTCCTCGAGGCAAAAATCAATGAGATAATCGAAGTAATTCTAGTGATATTAGTCTCATTAAAATGAAAACGTTCGCGTTTATTTCCAGAGAGTTATAAGGAAATATATATTTTTAAATGAATCTTTAAGGTATCCGACTACGTTCGGAACCGTGATTTTAAAAAAGCGCATAAATGGATAATTTTCATGATATTTGGTACCGCTTAGATTAGAATACATGTATAAAATTGTTTTAAGGACATTATGACAAAAAAAAATTATTTAAATATAATGTTTTGGCAAAAAATTAACTTAGAATAACCTTTCTTCAAAACGTTCTCCTTTCGTGAAAAATGTTTCTATAATAATAATATTATATATATATATATATAAAGTAAAGACTTCTCCTGAGAGTCTGAACTAGGATTTTAGAAAAATTCACATTATTTTCAGAGTTACTACCAATTGAAATAATTATCGGCGTTTTTTTCTTAAAATTTCACCCCTCTGTTGTAGTAAAATATGGATAAATCCACTTCTAAGTTATATATTTCAAAAATTTTAGTTCAGCCTCAGTACAGAGGTCTACACTATATACAGGCCAAATATTATTATAATAGAAGCATTTTTCATAAAAGGGGAATTTTTTGAAAATTGGTCATTCTATGTTCATT
>BMAV01004462.1:1032555-1047783 GCA_019973955.1 Trichonephila inaurata madagascariensis | reverse complement strand
AATATCATAAATATTATCCATTTATAAACTTTTGCAAAATCACGGTCCCGAACGTAGTCGGATACCTTAAAAATAATAGTTGGAATGATTTTTAACATTATTTAAATTTATTATATGTATATGTGTGGTCTCCATAAAATCTAAATGAAACTCTTGTGATCCTACTAAGTACATTTCTTACTATTTTGCTTGCCTTTTAAGTTTCAAACCAATCTTAACTTTTTCTATAGGGCAATTTTTTGCTGCGAATTCTATTTACGCGTAATTTTAGGAAATATATATCACGTAAAAAGTGATTTAGGTGTAAGCCACAAGTTTAAGACAGTGTATCTAATTGTAAGGCTTAAAAGAATTGTTTTAATAAGAAATATTTGACTTAATCTAGCAAATGTATTGCTTTTTGCTCTTGTAAAAATGAATTCAAATGACTACTAATGATTTTTTACTTTTCCCTTCAAGTTATTTAATCTAAAACTAGAGACAGAGTGAGTCAGGTTGCTAACTTTACAGCTATTTTTTTTTCCTTTAATTTAACCATTATTTCATAATAACAGTGAATATATCATCCGCATACTATTTTACATTCCGGAATTTATAACTCTCTTTTACTTTTTCAATATTACACTCTTCAAAAGGAAACTTGGAACACTATGAAGGAATATAGAGATAACACTCATATTCAAATTATTAAAGAAATAAACTAAAATGTTCATTAGAAAGCTGTTGATTCAGTAATTAATGCGACTCCCACGGGCAGTTAAACAGGCTGTTAAATGGTAAGCATACTGTCAATGAAGTCATTAATGATATCTTGAGATATTCCTTGCTAAACCGAGTCCACTGGAAATATAAATTCATCTACAATGTACATCTTTGGTGCCCGGTGTTCTTCACATCTGATAAAGACCCATAAAAGTTTGATGACAGAGAAGTTGTGAAAGGAGGCCAGCTCGGGAAGAATTTCAGTTCCGTTTGTCGTGCGTGATGTCCTGGTATTGTTCTTCTTGAATAACATTTCTGTGACCTACACAAATGGCCACACCACAGTCAAAACCACTTGTGTAGTATACTGGTATAATGTTAAAATGATGTGAAGTGCTCAAAGGATGCCACCTCAAACTATTAAGACTAGTGTAGCATGCGAAGATATGGGTTGGCATGTGACGTTCTCTGGAAAACCGCCCTTCCACGACCGTCATTCCTACATAAACTAAATCAGTATTAATCTAAAGAAGTACCCGATACCATTCATGGTTCTTGTGGTAATAACGATCTCTTTAACCCTCTAAGCGGTCTGCACGTAAAGTCTTGCCATTCTGAAGATGCTTCGAAAATGCACCGCACGTATTTTTTTTTTTTTTTTTTTTGCCGTCAGGTGGGGTTCTCAAAAGCGGTTGAGCCGTATTTTTAAGAATGTGGCTCGGCCGCTTTTGGGAATCTTGCTTGAAGGCAGAAAAAGCATCTCTGGAATGACGGGATTTTACGTGCAGACCGCTTGGAGGGTTAAGTCCAGTTTGTGGCTTTGTGCTGAGTACTTGAAGGAACTCCTAAGGCTGGCTAACATTCTCGTGGATGGTTTGGTTGCTGTCTAATGTCCCCTCTGATGATGGCAGACGACTTGGAATCTCATGAGGGGCGACAAATAAGTCTCGACGAATCGTTCAGTGACTTTGTCTGTCTGTGCGATCTGTTGCGCATATGTGGGATGCATTGCTTCTCCACCTTGTTCTTAGATAATCCTGTCTCCATCATGTCGGAATTGTATTCACATTCCGTCCAGCACAAGCAGAATTGTGTCAAACCAAGCTCTACAGCTGTAGGATGTAATTTCATTCCACTGTCGATATCTGCTGTCATTCAACTCGCTAACATCTCTAAGACATATCCTACTCTCCTTCAATAGTTCCAGTCCTGCTATTCGTCGCTGATAATATATACGGAGTGAGCGAGAGCTGATGGTTTTTATAGACTGAAACTCGATATCATGTGACCAGATTCATCTACAAATTTAATTATTTACTCTTATAAGTTTCACCTCTACTCCTCTCGTAATTTACCATTTTGCTATGCGAATTTCCTCATGGTGTTTTAGTTTTTCTTTTGAGTAGAGTAATAATATTGGCAAAGAGGTATGAATAATAATTTCATTGTTATTTGTCGGAGTAATTTTATAATTGTTAAATTAATATTTTTTCATATCTTTAAGATCATTTGCCTTCTATAAACACAAATTTCTTCTTTACTCTTTTTCAATATTTACTAGGTCTACTTTCAGAATTTTCTAACTATATCCTGTACTCTAAATTTGTCTGGAGTATTTCATTACCATTTTTTAAAGCACTGAATGTATGTTTATCTTTAATTTTTTCAAACATTTATTTATAAGTTTTGGAGGACTCAAGAAATCGCATATTTTAGTTTCTTAATTTGTTAATCGAAATGAATTTCTTAAGCAACTAATGCTAAATACATGTGTACATGCACTCGCGTACAAAATGAAGAGAATTTTCAAATTATGTCTATTTTTACAGAAGGTATTGAACCAAAGACACTAACTGTGCAGCCAAAGAATTATGCAAATATTTAAAGACGAATACACAAAGGCACAAGAGCGTTTCTGCGAAACTGTGACTGCGGATAAGCACATGATGGGCTTTTGGTTATTTGTGTGCTTCTACTCCTATATGGAATTCACTGTGTCTCTTACTAGAGTTGGGTAAGTTTTATAAGGTATCAGGTAAAATAAGTAGCCTAATAAGAATAAGTAGTAATAATAAGAATAAGTAGTAATAATAAGAATAAGAATAAGTAGGTAAAATAAGATTGTGAATCGTCAAAAAATTGGAAGCAGCTGAATCAAACAGCAAGCGGCTACATAGCTCAATGTAATGCTCAGTGTCGTCTGCAATTTGTGAAAACAGTTTCAGGACACGATCTATATCGAGAAGACTTGGGTGAGTGAGTGAGTGAATATTAACGTCGCACTGTTCATTTACATGAGGGCTTTCGGCGACGGACCACGTAATTTTGAACCATGGTCAAGTGACGTGGATGACACCTGAGCTGGCATTCCCCTCTCCTAACTGCCACACCACACCAATGGGAGGACGTTTCAGCTCTCGACAGATTTAACGTGCATCGCTGCCCTACACGGCGGGTCCTTAGTGGTACTGGGATCGAACTCATGACATACCTGTCATGATTCTATACCTTGACCACTGGGCTACCGTAGCCCGAGAAGACTTGGGAGAGGTTGATCAAGATCCACAACGACGAATTAGGTTCGTTATTTGGCACTTTCAGCGTGGCGACACAGGCTGCTACAGTTTTATAACTGTCACGTAAACTGAATACAGCCACTTGAAAGCAATTTTCATGGTCTACAGTTTACCAAAAGCTTCATGAGAAAAGGATGCAATCCAGAAGACTTATTGTGTGTGTTCTAATCACTGCAGAACACAGAAGACTGCGTTCATCATGGTCCAAATAACATGCGCCTTGGACCAGACTTCAGTGATCACCTTTTATAGATGAGGTTAGATTCAGCAGGGACATTGATTCCTGGTGTACCAGTAGCTGAGAAGAGACTAGGATACTATGCCATCACTTTTTCATCAGAAAAAAAATCGTTGAGATGATGGATGTCTCATGGGGCTTGGACAGGACATTATATCGAATTGTTGTACATCCCTACACGTGCTTAACAAAGGCTACCTGATTTCTTTAAAAAACAGAAACAGGAGATGAGATATCAGAGCTCTATGCTAGATTCTTGATGGGAACCGATAGTTATAGTTGGAAAGTAAAGATATTCACCACGGGAACTGGCCAACCAGATCTCCTGACCTTTACTCAATGAAGCCTGTCTGAGACGCTCTTGTAAGACCAATACATCTTGCCATTTCCCTCCGAGAACCAAACTGGAGCTAAAAAATGCTCTGCGGCAAGAATTTGATCCATTGCCTCAGGGGCTTCTCAGCAGCGCCTTGTTCAGTTTATCGCTATGCTATGCGACAGGTCTGGCTATGAGAGCGAGCCATAACCTACATTAGACTTATTTTCAGTTAGGTATCACAACGTGGGTCTTAGACACCCATGCACTATAACTTTTACTGATAATTATGCGTACATCAAAGGACTTTTGTCATGTCATATATTTTTGAATGGTACATCTCTTTCGTTGTTATATAAATGAATATATTCATACCAAATATCATTCAAATCTATCCATTAGTGTTTCAAAAATTTGATAGCATGTACAAATTATGTAGTTTTGCACATGAATGTATATAACGAATTATGTATGCAAAGACATTTAGATATTACGTATGAAAAAACATTGAGACTTCCGTTTGACCTTCTTATGAGAGATAAGAGGTCATACCAATCATTAATATAATGTTCCCATTCAAAATAGAGTAGTGTTATGCATTCTAGTCATTTTTTTATATTAATCTTGCATAATTGTGCTAGCAGTACTGCGACTGTACTACAGAAATACAATCTAATTCCTCTTTAATTATACACATACCAATGACTTTTAACTCTCTACGTTTGTTGCACATTCAGTCCAAAAAGTCACATGTGATTTTCTTTTTTCATCATAAGAACTGGAGTAATTTTAACAGCTTATTTTTATATAAGAAACAGAGTATCTCTTCCCGACATAATAAGATTATCATAATATTGCGTCTGCTTAGTAAATGAGCTTAAAGAAAATTACGTTATAAAAAAATAAATTATCTTATTAGCGCATACTATTATCTTTTTTTGAAGTTCATTCGTTGTTTAAATAAAATCTCTGAATCCAGACATTTTTTGTCTTTTTCTTTTCTTTTCTTTTCTTGCTGTGTAGAAAACCGCGGTCGTTGCTTGGCTATGGAGAAAAAGTCATATCAGCAATACCTTGAAACGGGTGAAGTAAAAAAAAATGTGAGAGTTTATTGCTCTCATAACAGACACAAAATTCACGAAAACTAATTTTACATACATATTCAGAGAATCTGTATTCAACCTCAATAATTATATACAAGACATCAACTTAAAAAAACAAAAGAAAGAAAATTAATAACTTGATGTCAAAGAACTCCCTCTTGGGATGTAATATAATAATACTCTAAATTGCATGCTTGTAATAAATTCTAACATTTCGATTTTTCAGTCTAGTTATAGGTTCCATTATTTTATTATTACGACTGTAATATATTTCGATCAAGTTCCCATTTTGTCAAAAAAGTATTTGAATTTTCTGATGTCTGATATAATAATAATAGGCTATATTACATAATTTCATTTTCGAATTTCTTACCTGTAGAATCCAATGTGAATTATATATATATATATATATTCTGCGTAACCACATAAATTCGGATAAAATAAAGTATTTATGCAAAAGGTTTTGAAAAAACGGGATCTTTTCCGATTTTACAAATTGAAAATTCTCGGATGCCAGTATTGTGTAGTATAACAATACTCTAAATTACATGCTTGTAATAAATTCTTACATTTCGATTTTTCAGTTTAGCTATAGGTTCCATTGTTTTATTATTACGACTGTAATATATTTCGATCAAGTTCCTATTTTGTCAAAAAAGTAATTGAAAGTGATATAATAATAATAAGCTATATTACACATTTTCATTTTCGAATTTCTTACCTTTAGCATCTAATGTGAATTATTCTGCGTAACCAGATAAATTCGGCTAAAATAAGGTATTTATACAAAAGGTTTTGAATACAATGATATTTTCCGATTTTGCAAACTGAGAATTCTCAGATGCCGGTATTGTGTAATTACTTAGCTTTCTTTCTCTTCTAAAAAACTCTAATTTGGCGTGGAAGTTAGAAGATTTAGGAACAACCTCTGTAATCTTCCTCATAACCTGACCTTAGTACAAATTACAAAGCTGATCGCTATTAGTGGCAACAGTAGCCTAGTGGTCAAGGTCATGGGCTCGTGGTTGGCGAGTAGGGAGTTCGAACCTAGTACCGTGGAAAACACGCAGTGTAAAGAGGGCTGCTATGCATTTTGTCGAGATTCAAACGTCCTCCCTCTTTGGTAAGGTGTGCGAGTTAGGAGAGAGGTGCCTGCTCAGGTTTTATCCTTTTCACTTGATCATGGTTAAAATTTAAGAGGTTCGTCGCCAATAGCTCTCGTGAAGCTTTATTGTATGGCGTTAATATAATTCTCACTCATTCATTAAAAGCCTCAGTTTTTTGGTTTTTTTTTCTGATTTATATAAAATCAGGACAATCAAAAATGCGTTCAATATTGATAGTGTGTTTGATTCACTTTTTGAATCCATATTTTATTTTTAATTTATGCTCAGGAAAATCTCATTGTGCTTAAATACTTAGTTTAAAGAAGGTTGTTTTAAAAAAAATGGATTTTCTTTTGAAATTTTTAAAATACTTGTAATTAATCAAAATTTATTCACACATCTGTTAATTACTCTTTTTAGAGTTTTTGTAAAGAATTTTTAAACACTGAAAGAAACCAGAGTTTTAAAAAAATATCTAATAACAGAAAACATTCGACTGGATTTCAATACCAAAAAACAAAAAAAAAAAAAAAAAAAAAATTTTTTGTTTTTTTTTTTTTCTTTTTCTTTTTCTTTTAATCTCTTCTATCTATCCATTGATAGATCGAGAGTAAACCTTCATTCAAAAGTTAAGAAATGAAAACTTCATTCCAACCTCACTTAAGTAAATAAAACGTGTTATTTATTTATAAAAATTGTTCTCGAATGCAAATTTCTCTTGGAAAACCGCATGAGTAAACAAAAACCAATGAAAACGAGATATTTCAAAGAAAACGAACGTTTACCGGTTATCGGCCCTTTTTCAAAAGTTCCAGTCTGTTCAACTACCAGAAACTGAGAGCACAAAAAATATATTTAAAACCTTTAAGTTGAATAATATAATTTATAGTTTAAATCAGCTTTTTTTGAAGTTTCACGCAACTAAGAAACTCTGGTTAAACTCTGCTTATTCGAGTGAGAAAATTGGTGAATATGCTATGAGCTGGACATTAACGTTCTAAATATGCACTTCCATTTAATGATAAATAATGGTTTAAATACGCGTTTAAAAATTTTATTACATTTTTTTGCTCATATTCCGTCACGTTTGTGATTTCCATGAAATGAATGAAAAAAGATCACAATCTAGAAGTCTACACAATTTAATTTGGAGAACTGAATGAAATTAAAGATAAAACACGCTTTCAAAGCGTCTTATCACGACTAATTTGTCTTATTATAAGGTGCTTGTCACGTTTAGATTATCCTATTTTCCCGAATTTTCTTGTCAAAAGATTTATTTGCTTAGTTCTATTCATAAATAAAAATAATTTCCTTTAAAAACTCAGAACTTCGAAAAAAATCTCTCTTAGAACTTTCTAATAGAGATTTTTACCATTTCAAAGAAGGGAATTCAGCAACACGAATACTTAAAAAATCAGCAGTACTTTTCTTTACATATGAAAAGATTTAGTATACTCCCTAAGTCTGAGAAATATTCAAAGCAAAATGGGTAATTTTTTCACATAAATTTCAATTATTTAAATTTCTACATAAATCTCTTCTTTTTTTCACTTGGGTTACTTTTAGAAATCTCTCAAACACACCCTGCGGAGACCAGTCCGAGGTGTGTCGTTCAGGAATGCTTCTGCTGCACGATTTGAATGCTTGATTTAAATCCGGAAACTATACACAAAAATTGAAGAAACAGATAAAACACACACATGGTGCTGAATATTTATTTCGTGAGTTTATGAATGACACACATACCTTCACAGAGAAGAATGGTGAAACCCTTCAACTAGCAACATTTTCCTCTTCAATCATTTCCCGTTCTTTTTTTTAATAAATAGTTGATAAGGTTGATTGATTGATTGGTTGATTGTGTATTAAAGCCGCACTTAAAGTATTCGACTACGTACGGAATCGCGATTTTAAAAAAGTGCATAAATGGATAATTTTCATGATATTTAGTGTCAATTAGATTAGAATGCATGTATAAAACTGTTTTAAGGACATTTTGACAAAAAAAATTATTTAAATACAATATTTTGGCAAAAAATTAACTTAGAATAACCATTTTTCAAAATGGTCTCCTTTTGTGAAAAATGCTTCTATTATAATAATATTTTGCCTGTATATAGCTCAGATCTCTGTACAGAGGCTCAACTATGAGTTTTGAAAAATTCACATTATTTTCAGAGTTACAACCCACTGAAATAATTATCGGCGTTTTTATATGATATTTATGATATTATGATAAATTAATCATATTAATTAATTGTTTATTTATAAATTAATTCATAAAATAACTTTATTAATTGTTAATTTTTCACTTTAACGGTCTATCATTAGTTATTTCATAGAATAACAGCTATTTCATAGAATAACTAGGTAAGGTATGAAATTTTTCATCTATTATATACTTTACCTGACTTGTCTAGTTATTCTTGAAATACCTAGTTATTCTATGAAATAACTCAATTATATACTTTAACGGTTACATATATATAAAATGAACTCCGTGCATGACGTATTTGGTATTTTTATACATATAGAAACGATTATTTTATATTTATTCTATATTTTTTCTTAGTTTTTTGTTAAACTCTAAAATAATAATACGTGTGAGGCCTTTTAGTTTAGTTTTAGCGGCCCACTGTGAGATCTGCTGTATCGAAAATTCTTTAGAAAATAACAAATGGATATATTCCACATGTTTTGAAGGATGCGCAAAACACTTCAGACAGTTTCCAATTTAGTATAATACTTGATATATTTAAAGGATTTTTGAAACGTAACTTGCTGTAATAAGTAAGATTATAGAGCATTGTAATTATAGTTATCAAAAGCTGAATTAGATATAATTTTACAATATTTTTCAAGGTTTTTCTGAGAACGGTTAAGTTAAATAAAGCATTTAGGTTGATAAAAGAATATGCGGAGTAGAGATATAAAATAGGAATTCTGTCTCATTATATGACTTATTCTCAAGTAGATCGCATTAAAGTGGTTGTACTGCATTGAAATCATTTTGCATAAATAATTGAAATAAATGTAACACATTCGGCATTTAAGATCTTCTGAATTTCCTTCACTTCATATTTTTCGGAAAACTGTTTCCTGAGAAATCTATCTATGATATCAAAAAATAGGATATCGCATGTTAGATAATTACACTCATGTCCAAAATTAAGGTCACAAACATAAAATCTGTAAAAACCGATGAATTATTTACTGTGTAGCCACCCAAATTTGGCACAAAAACATATTACAATGTCAGAAAGAATATAGCAACATAACAATATGAAAATATTTTAATTGCAATTTTAAAAACAAGTCATATAAAAAAAAAGAGAAATCATGAATCAGATACAAAGTATTTACTTCGGGAAAAGTCTGTCTACTATAGAGTGTGACCTCCGTGAACTGCTATACAATCCTCACAGCGAGCTGACTTACTGTTTACGAGGGGTCAATAAGTATTTAGGGCAACAAAGTCCATTTTTCCAAAAACGGGACTTTTAATTCCTGGGGATCCTGGGAGGGGAAGTACGTGGACAAATAGCTTTTCCTAGAGTATCCCAAACATAATCAATAGAACTGTGATCCGGAGACCTCGAGGGTTAATCCATACAGCGAATATCCTCTCCTTCATGAAATTTATCAACAATGTGAGTTCTGTGTGGCTACGCATTTTCGTCCATAATAATGTAGTCCAGGCTTATAGCATCCAGAAAAACCTCACATAGGTTTCCAGGGTCTAATCTCTATAGCGCTGTGAGTTGACAGTACTCGCATCAAAAGCGTAAAGTGGTGCACGACTGTCCAACATTATACCACCACACCCAAGGATTCCTATCGCACCAAATCTGTCAAATTTTTGCTACGTGGGAGGGAAGAATGTGAGCTCCGTTACTTCTCTAGGTGAAGACTCGACGAGAATCACTTCGTCTGGTACATTTCGACTCATCACTGAAAAGCACACGCCCTCATTCTTGTGGTGTTCACGACTGATGTTTTCATCTCCACAATACCCGCTCTTTCTTGCTGGATGCAGTCGAAAGGACGCACCAGACTGGACGCCGGGCATAAAAGCCAGTCTCTTCAAGATGGCTGTAAACTGTTTGCCTGAAAATTCTTCTTCCATACACAGCAGCAAGGTCACGGGAAAGCTGAGGAGCCATTGTTTGTCTATGTCGTCGTGCGCTTAATACCAAGTAGCGATCATGTGCCGCAGTTTATGCTCTGTAATAACCTTGATCAACCATCCTGCTGACAGTACCATTCTTTTAGAATTGGTTCCACAACCAGGAGGCCCCTTTTCGGGCCGCTTTGTAGCCATCAAGCCATCTCAGCTTCATACTACCCAACCTCAAACCCACCAAAGGCTTTCCATCTGAAGGAATCATTTAAATGATTATGAAAAGTCCTTCTCACTGCAAACATACTGGAATGTTTGTTTTAATGCAATATTTACAAAACTGCAGGCAAAAATCCCATATGATCCAATATGCTTAAACGGTACTAATTCAGTAGTTCGGCAAAAACTAACGCGAAACAGCACTTGTTCCTAAATTGAAGGTTGATATTGTACTACTCGTTCTTCAAAATACATAAAAAACAAATTATATCCGTTTTACTGGAGGTATTTTAAAATTATGACTAAAAACATGTTTGTGACCTTAATTTTGGACATGAGTATAGATTATGGCATGTTTAGATAATGAGGGGCATTGATTACTTAACTGGTAAAGGAAAGGGATTTGTAACCCCATTCCTCTCAATAGGGAACGGATTCGTATCGTCCAGAAAAGATGGTGCACATGAAATATATCGGGGTTCTAAGTGCTCGAATTGATGTGGAGTTGCTGTACCAGATCAGCTGCGTTTCAAAATTACGAAGTTTTCGGTTTCGTTTGGTAGATCTTCAAGTAGGCTAGAAATAGAAAGGCAGAACCATTCAACAAGCTATCAAACAAAAAGAGGTATTTACTTTTTATCATTAAAATTTTTTAGTATATATATATATATATATATATACTCCAAAATTTTAATTGTAAATGATTATTATAATACAGTACTTCAAATCTTTAGCAAACATTTGTTATTATTCAAATTCTATTCACTGCTATTCAACTTAAAGCTTTAAAATAAACTGTTCTTTAGATTAAACCTATTTAAAGTATAATAGAGAATTTATATAAATATATATATAAATTCTCTATTATACTTTAAATAGTATTAATCTGAAGAACATGTTATTAAGTTGAATAGCAGTGAATAGAATTTGAATTATAACAAATGTTTACTAAAGATTCGAAGCACTGTATTATAATAATGTGCCATTTTATTTTAAAAGAAATACTTTTAATGAATTTTAATAAGAATCATTTGGATATGGTCCCCTATTTTAAATACTTTTAAGCTAATATCCCTTTTATATTAAATCATGAAAAATATTACTAACTATCCTAATTTAAATTTTAGTTTAAAATGTGAAAAAAAACAGTGAGGATAATATCGCAAGAATATGTTACGATGCACCCAATTTTCCAAATATGTTGCAATAAATTATGCATTATGAACTTTTTTTCCTTCTCGTTACTAAAAATCCCTTAGTATTATAATATTAGAAGCCCATATGTTTATAATATAATTCAAGATAGTTTATAGTGCGAATATTTCAACTCTTTTTCTCAAAGCTCTTGTAAAGGAAAAAATACCCTTAATAGAACATTTCTAATGCATTCATTTTTCATTCGATGGTTTTACCTATGGAAAGATTTTCAACTTGACTCAATTGGAATTAATTAGAACAATAATTTGTACATTTTAAATAAAAAAAAATTGACTTTTGATGTATAATTTTTTTAACAGATGAAATTTTCTTTATAATTATACAACTAGTAATTTTTTTATTCTTAGATCTATCATAGCAATCGAAAAAAATAATACAGCTGCAGTAGTTTGCTTATCTTCAAATTAATTTTCACGACGTATTTTATATGCATGGGGATTCCACAAGATACTATACTGACGAAACTGCCGACGTTTTCTTTCGACTGAATGATCTAATAAATAATTTGTATTCGGAAATAAAAAGTGCCCCCATACTTCTAAAAGGGGTGATTTGCCGCTTTTCAATGTTATCGCATTTAATTTTATTGCTGTGGCCTTTCCGATAAATAAATAGGACAAAAAAGAAAGAAATACTTAGGTCTGGTCTAAAACGGGCAATCTGTCAGTGAATGATTTAGCATACAGTTCAACTAATGTCAAATCTCAGCTGGATGCCTTTCGCTCCGTTCAACAGATGGGAGAACTGTCACTCTGCATGTGAGCGTTACATTTAAAATATTTACACGCGTTTCAATGTTGATTATATTATTGCTTATTTATAACTTGATCATATATACACAGAAAAACATTAAGGTCTTTGTGTCATTTGTATTAACGTTATTCAGTTACATAAATGGGACTTTTGTAGCTCAGATTCTAAATTAGAATGAGAACCATTATAAAATATCTTTTTCGTTAGACTCCAACTCTAAAATTATCAAAATCATTCCCAATTGTGACAACGCCAAGAGAAGACGTGATGCTTAGAGTACTGATTCCCTTAAATTGGTAGAACTCCTAATATTGTGAAATATTTCATTGTTTTTTTTTTCTAATCTCTAAGCAGAATATTTATAAACTTTGAGGATATCTCTGAGTATAATGGTTACTTTCCACATTCTCATTCTTGCTTTTATTTGGAATGACCAAAATAAATAAATAAATAATGCATACTGGATAATGATACTTAGTTCATATTTCATAGGATAGATTAACCATTTGTATAATTTATAAACTTAACGAGCTTTATCCCAATCGCGTTAATTTTATATATTGTTACTTAATATATTACAAAAAATGCTATTATGGGTATCAGTTACTGAGATTTCTATTACAAAATATATTACAATTTCAAAGTTAGCTTCTAAATTTCACTAAATTCAACCATCAGCGATCGGCTCTTGTACCATTTAAAACGGCGAACTAATTCTCTTAAATACATGGGATACAATTTCAGTAATTTTATTGAAAAACCACTGATTCCAATACAATAAATTGTGGTATTTCATTAGATATGCCGTATTAAACTAAAAGTTTAAAATGCTTCTGCGTTGACATCTTTCGATTATATGTTTTATCAGAGAGTTAGTTTATAAAAGCAGTTAATGAAAAAGAAAATTGAAAAATTACTTTTTCTTAAGAAATGATAATTTTCGTAATATTCAAGTCCTCGACTAAAACTAAGATATTTGCTTCTCACCATACACTAACCATTAACGTTATTTTTTAGATTATTTAATTCGTCTGAGGGTTGCAAATTTTAAAAAAAGCGAGATTTTTTTTTCTTTCTGAAAGTGCATTGCATTCCATGAATACTCTGTTCTCAGATTTACGTGAGTGGTTTACCTTTCCCAAAAGATATCGGAAGCAAATAAAGTTCGAAGAGTCACAATAATAAAAATAGCAATCCAATAACTACGTAGGAGATCATCAGTGATAGAAAACAGTAGAATACCAATTAAACACCTCTGCACTAAGAAATTAGTATTCAAGCGGTGAACTAAATAACCGCTTACGATTATCGGTTCATTATGTCATATATGATCGGCTGTAGGACAATGATTATGCGTGTGTGCATTCAATAGTAATGAATGAAATGTTTTTTCCGCGTGTAAGGGCAATCCTAAATTGGAAGAATAATGTTTTCTTTTAAAGGCAATATATACTACACTCTTTTATGTGGGAAACTGACGGCATATTGATTTTTGCATACAGCAAATGCAAATGCCACTTTCAAAAATGACAAATTACCTTTCAAATACAAACTTACTTTTCACTGTTATTTCCTCAATTCGTAATAAATATAGATTGAAAATTAATAACGGATACTGAATGTCGTGATGTAAAATAAATAAAAATCAAATGTGAACTTTTGGTAATGCAAAAATATTTATTCGTCTTGTAATTATAATTTTTCACATTCATAAACAGTGTAAGCGAAAACCCGACAAAAGTTTAGAGATAATACATTTTATTAATTCAAAAATTACACGTGAAAAAAAAAATCTTTAAAAATTGTATCCCTTTCTTATTTTAATTAAAATTCTCGAGAACCAGAATTTTTTTTATTTAAAGTATCCAAGCTAATGTGAGAATCGTTTTTCAATTCTTAAAAATGCATCGTAAGGACTTTAACCTCAGTTTGTTTCTCACGTAACTAGCAACTAGAGAAAAACTATTAAGGATTCCTGTCAGGGATGAATTGTACTTTTTGTTGTTTTTTACTGTCACGTTCCTATGTTCAGTGTTTCTAAAATAAAATTTTGTGCATCACTTATTTGGTTACGGAAGAAATTTGCTTAGGAGACACTGTTGTCATAGTAATTTATTAGCAATTGTAAAAGTGAAAGTTATTTATGTTTTTGTCAAATGGCTGTTATTTTTACAATATGGATCTAAGTGAGCTTATCAATTCAAATATTTGCTTAAAATATATTTTTAGATTTTACTTTTTGTATAACTTTATGTAATATCAACACAGTGGCTTATTTCCAAGATTTTAGGAATTTTTTTTTTTTTGATATAGTCCCTTTAGTTATTAGTTGTTTTTTTTATTGAAGAAAGATAAAATAATTTCCGTGTACTACAAGTATCACACGGGGCTTACAGAAGAAGTAAACAAACAAAATAAGATAAGTAAAATAAAAAGTAAATAACAAAACAAAAGTTACGAAATAATGAAAAAAGAAAAACAAATAAGTTACACAGACAAATATACAATATAAAATAAAACAATTACGAAACAAAAAAATACAATGAAGTTACAAAAATAGAGAAATGAAAAATTTACAGAAAATTACAAAATCAAATCAATGAAGATACAAAATAAAGTGAACAAAGTTTTACTTGAAACAAGTCGAAACAAAATTAGGAGGCAAGTTGATTTTAAGAGCATGCAGTTTAACTTTCAGGCATTTTCTTTCTTAAATTTTGAACAAAAAAGAATAAAATGTTCCACATTTTGCTCCCCTTCAAAATTACAGTCACAAAGTTTGAAAGGATGCAGGTTAAAACAGACTCAATTTTTTTTATAAAAACAATTTTTTTTAAACAAATTGAGTGTTTTTAGGAAGAAAAATAAAAAAAA
>BMAV01004462.1:1004771-1022555 GCA_019973955.1 Trichonephila inaurata madagascariensis | reverse complement strand
CGTTGTGCAGAAAGTTCTGCTGGAATATATTGAAGAAGCATATATTTCTCAGTCGTTGCGCCACTCAGAGCGAGACTCCAACATGATGGGGCTTTCCATGACTGACGGCATCTAAGCTTTAAATTTGCGATGTCATAGAATCGGTTGGGCATGTCAAGTACACATTGATCTGCTACTATAATGACTGGACTTGTTCTGGTGTCAAATGAAGTCATTAGTGAACAAGTACCCCATTTAATTAGTTGAATATTCAGTCACATCACTGTAGCTGTCAGACACCCAAAAAATTTACTGGAATATTGAGAATTTTCGCGGTGCTGATGTGAAGCTTGAGTAGGTGCAATGGTCAAAAATTCAAACATAAGCTGTTGCAAGTGTGCTTCTATCCAGTGCCATTAAACTGCTTTATGTTTCACTAACTTGATATTACTTTTATTCTTGTCTGCTTTGCTTCTTTTGAACCTAGCTTGAGTAAAAGATATTTTCGTACCTAAAATTCTATGTGATCCGAATCATCTTTATATACTCCCTTCCTCTTCAGCAAATTTGTCGCACTGGTAATGAATCACCCTGTATGCTGCATATATATATATATATTATATATATATATATATATATACAAAGAGTGAGTTTTTGTTCCCATGGCCCAGACCATTGTATAGAACTTAAAATTTTGAATAAATTTTTGGTAAAACACCATGATATTTAATATTAACACAAACAATATTTAATAATAAACATGGACAAGTAACTCCCGCAAAGATAATAACGATAGAACAGATGCTGTAATTTAAAAAAATCCAATATTTTGATGAAACTCAATTTCTGTAATTGTAAACATCAAAGATGCTGTATTTTTCTCCAGTACATGGAATTAGTAAAAAATATTGATTCTTTCACTTTTATTCTTAAATACACCAATTCCGGATATGTTCAAAAGTTCTCCTACGTAAAAAAGTTTTATACTAAATAATTTAACATATTTAACGGATGCAATTTGTAGTTTCTTATAAGCTTAAAAAAAATATCTTAACTTGTGGATTAATAAAGCAACAATGCTGAATCACAACTTGATTTACTCTAAATTATATATCCTCAATAAAGTGAAAACTTTATGTGCGTGCAACCCACCGTATTTTATGCTTGAGATAAATTGAGAATAAGTTTCTATCACACACACACACTTGTACGAAATCTTTTTCTGTAAGAATACAACGAATATCAAAATATTTCCTAGAAAACTGAAGAATAAACTGAAAAGAAAAACTGTTATGGTTACAGCGAAAAAAAGTTACTGAAATTCATAAGCAAATTCATCTCAAGTAATTTTATAGCATTAATTCTAGATAACTCTTTTTGTTACATCTCATTTCAATACTAATGAATATTTTACTTTATTTGTATACCTACTTATATTCCAAGCAAGTATTACAAAATGCTTCAGGAAAGAAAAATATAGCATCATATTTTTTTTTAAAAAAATTTCCTTCAGAATTTGAATAGAATTTCTTTTCCCCCAAACATTCGTTGCTTATAGAAACTTGCACTCGAAATCGAAGCTTAGAATAACAAAGAGAAGGTGGGAAAAAAATATAAGCAACTCATCCGTAACCAACGCTCAATGAAGAGTTTATTTCACAAAATCTTACTGACTTCACACAAAGAGTGAGATCTAAGTGAAAGACAAAAACATGGCTATTGTTTTTGTTTTAAGGATTCTATTGTTTTCAAATATATTCATAAAAAAGAAATTATTAAAAAAATAAATAAAAAAGTGCTTTATATTAATCTCATCTATACCCATCGCTCAATAGTTTTCAATAATATCCCAGAAAGTCCTTGTATATCAGCTTTCTAAGTTGCAGCTGATAGATAACAATAATGAAATAAAAAATATGTACTCAAATTGAAATACGCAAACAATAGTGATTTTTGAAGAGACATTGGTTGTTTTCCTTTACACATTTTTCTTTTATTTTAGTAAATATTTGGGTTCAGAATTCATTTCAAAACATTTTCCTCCCTTCTACAAAAACAGATATTCAAAAATAAAACTCCTCTCAGAAAAATTTATCTCCTCTGTATTACATTTCCCAAAAAATTCCCAATTTGTTCTTATAAGCAAATAAGTAAACAATAAATGTATATTTACTCAAAAATTAGATTTTTAAGACTATTTTATGATATTTGCGAAACAAAATTAGGTATCTAATAAAATTGTTATCGTTTTTTCATAATTAAATTTGAACATTTAATTTAATTTTTTTTTCTCTCCTCAACCCCTTTTTAATAACCTAATTTAGATTGTAATATTTAGAATCTAATTTGTAAGAGATGTGTGTTAACTTTAAAATATATTTTTTTTCCAAAATTCTTTCTAACCTAAATTCTATAGGTTTCCCATTCCTCGTATTATAAATATAAGATTTCCATTTATGATGTAATTTTCACAACCCTGTTAAAAACTTAAAGATACTATCATTAATAATAATGCTGAAAGTTGAGCTTTTGAATTTTTAAAACAAGAAATTAATTGATCTAAAATTCGGAAATTTTTATTTCTTCCGTATTGTAAAAGTGTTTTCATTCGTTAAATTTAGAGTAAATGCTAATTACATTTGCTAAACATTTGCATGAAATTACATTTATATCGATAAAATTAAGAATTTATCTT
Source organism: Trichonephila inaurata madagascariensis (assembly GCA_019973955.1). Taxonomy (NCBI): domain Eukaryota; kingdom Metazoa; phylum Arthropoda; class Arachnida; order Araneae; family Nephilidae; genus Trichonephila; species Trichonephila inaurata. The sequence goes on along the minus strand of BMAV01004462.1, from coordinate 1,019,881 downwards.
CTTTAATACATAATATTATATCATAATTTTATAGAAAATGTTTATTTCAATATAAATATACCAATAGCTTAATTTTATGGTACGTTTAACGTATGTGAATTGTATCATCTTCAAAAATACATATAACTCGTGTTAAACGTGATTATCTCATCGGTCGATTTTCAGTCTCAATTGCACATTCAAGAAACTATTTTTGTCATCTTAAATTCAAAATACGTTTTAAAAAAATAATTCTGAAACAAAAGTTTTTTGTCCAAACTTATTTAATAACAAGTTTTCATTTATTAGACACAAACATTATATTATTTAAAAAAAAAATTTAGCTATAGTTTTCCTGTTACTTGAATATTTATCTATATGTATTCGTGACATTCATCACTGAATGATTCATTAATTAAATTCAGAATTTAATTTAAATATTTTTTAATTCATATGTGTTTTAATTTTCTAGCATCTTACGATATTCTTTGTATTTATGATTTCCGATACATTTTTTGTTATTGTTATCAGTCATGGATCATTAAGAAACAAATGTTTGCAAACTAAATATTCAGAAAGAAATTAATTTCGAAAAAAATCTTGTAGCTTTCCTTAAGAGAAAGAAACATTAAATATATCTAGTGGCAGGAAGACCTTTAACAGTGGTAAAGAAATTCAATTCAGGATACTTGTGACGGCCTCATGCATCCTTTCATTAACATGTCCTTTGGGTTCTTTTGGGGCCAGGATTATTGGCAACTCTTTTCCAACCAAAACCCAAGAAGTGAAACGTGAATATAAGATGCAAATTAGATAGCTTTTAAATATCAAAAGTTTGAGTAAGTGAGATGGTAATTTGGGGAACGTTATGATAGAGAGTGATACGATTGTGAAGTGACAGCCAACAGAAGTTATCCCGAAGATAGAGCCATTAGGTCAAGGTGCATACCATTGCACTCGAGTACAGACGCAACTAACTCCCTTATGATTAGATCGGCGATCGGATCAAGGTAGGATTGTCTATTTAATATTAGGACGTGGAATTCAGCTAGAGTGAGGTTTTACGTTGCACTTTTCTGCTACATGAGGGTTTTTAGCGATGGACCTCGTACTTTTGAACCATGGTCAAGTGACGAGGACAATAACTGAGCTGGCACCTCTCTCTTTTAACTTCCTCACCAATCCAACGGGAGGACATTTGAGCCTCGAGATATTTGACGTGCATTGGCCTCCTCTGCACGTCAGGTCTTAAGCAGTACCAGGCTCGCACTCATGACATGAGTGAGTGAGTGAATAACCACGGACGTGGACGACACCTGAGCTAGCACCCCCTCTTCTAACTACCACACCACACCAACTGGAGAACGTTTCAGCTCTCGACAGATTTAACATGCATCACTGCCCTACACGGCGGGTCTTTAGTGGTACTGGGCTCGCACTCATGACATACCAGTCACAAGCCAGTGACCTAGACCACTAGGCTACCACGGTCACAAAAAACAACCAGAAGGAAAACTTAAAATTAACTTCATCAAATTATGAATATTATATACAATTAAACTTGAAGCATCTTTTTTTTATTGCAAGATGAGTTTTTCTGTGAATAAAATGCATTAAAAACCAACAAATAAATTAAGTAATCATCTTCTAACTATTAGTTTACTTAATTTTTATATCAATAGTTATTAATTTTAAGTTTATTACTTCGTCATTTTGTATCTTTCTTTAAAAAAAAGATAGTTATCTCTCTCAAATATATTGTTAAAGCATATTTTTATTTTCTTTCTGTATAATCATAAAACTTTAAAAAAAAAACTATCCGGAAAAGATTCATGCAGACAAAATCCATAAAAAAAAGATCAAAGAGAGAAAATAAAGTTATACAAATTTGAATCGCATAAATGTAACTAAATTTATGCTGACTATTATTAACTCGTTTTGTTTAATTTGTTACTGGTCTTTCTAAACAGTTTGCTATTTAGATGAATTTTACTTTGTTCATAAACATCCTGGAGGAACAATATAATGTACAATAACTTCCACTCTTAAAGTATTTGAAAGAAAAAAGTATGCGTCTTTCTGCTTTTTTCATAAACAATGTTTCATTTCCCGAGAATGCAGTTTCTGCACGAAAAGGCTGTTTTTTTGCTACTTATTTTGCATATTTTCATGTCTAAAACTCTATCCATGGGAACCAGTCAGCAAATTTTCCTCGAAGCATAATTTCAAACGAAAGCCTGCCAAAGTTTCACGAAAATTGCGCGCATCGCTGAAAATGCCTCACGCATTAATGCGTAAAGCTTAATGCTGCTCTTTAAAAAACTATTACTTCTTGACTAATTAATTTTCTACTGGGTGATTGTTGAAATTTTGTAGAAGAATAGTTTGCGATGCGTAACCAATATCTCTAGGTCACATTAAAAAAACAAGGAAATTAGAAGAACTGAAAGATGTGAACACTGATGAAGAAAACAAATGTCATTATTTAGTTATTCCAATCATATTAAAAATACTTTAAAGACTCAAAACACCGAAATTTGTTTTAAATTTATTAAATGGAATACAGATCTTTTTCTATGAATGCAATAAGTAACTTTTAAAACTTTGATATCAATAATTAGCCAAAGCTATTGTTCTAAAGATTACAATGGCTGTTTATTCATAGATAGTTTACATATTTCATTCTTACAATAGAAAAAAAAAGATCAAACAAAATTCTTAATTTTTAAATATGACTTTATGCTCATGGCTCTAAATTAATTGTAGTCGGCGTGTTTTTCGAAAACTTTTTTGTTCCGCATTTTTTTCCTCTGGAATTTTTTTCACAAATTTGTTTTGACTTACAGGAACTAATAAGTAGCATACTTGACATACGTGTTTTTATTCGAAAAAAAAAATCCCATTATAAACTTAATACTTATCACAGTGAATATCGTGTTCTGGGTCAGTCTTACGTTGCCAATTTCGGAATAAAATTATTTTCTTATTTGAATCTCTTATTTTTTAAGATTTTCCTGACGAGGTAAGTGGTTTTTAATGGTTATTTTGAATGTACAATTAAAATCTCTTGCACCCCTTTTAACTTATCACCCAGTTGAAGAAAGAAACGTGTGGTAATTGTCATTAAATATTTATTGCTGGTCTGAAGTTTCTGTTACATACTTCACTCAGTTGAGCAATGTATGTAGGGGTGCAGTAGAGTCCCAAAAACTCGGCACTCGATAACCTGGTGGCTCGGATAACTCGGTCACACTCTTGCAGGGTGCCCGATGCAGAATTTAATTCTGTTGCCACAGTTAATGAAAAAATGCTGGCAAATGATGATGAAGTTAACGTTGAGAGCCCCGCGTACAAACTTCTAAGATATTATGTCAGCGTTTCTCAAACTGTGGGGTGCGCCCCCCTTGTGGGGCGTGATAACTCTACAAGGGGGGCGCGAGCATATTACACAGTTGAAAACTAAAGATTATTCAAAACATTAATAATTTACTGAAAGTAAGCAGACAAAATACTTTCTGGCATAATAAAATATAAAATACACATTTACACTGATATAATACACTTATAAAAGTACCTGTACTGTACAATGTATTTTATTATTAATTTAACAATACTAAGTTAAGAACAAGTTTGGTAATTACCAGTGACCCCATGGGCTTGTGTATTAACACTTATCTTGATGATTTGCACTGTTTATAATTAATTCCTTAACTGTCGATTAAAAGTTACGCGGTTTGGTCCCCAATGCCACGGTTTTCCACGTTTACGCGCGTATTTTGATGTTTTATTGGGAGGGGGAGGAGAAAAGCAATAAATAAGCAAAATCCTCTGAAATAAGTAAATCCTTTGCAAAGACTGTCAAGATTCTTTTATTGTATTCCAAAACCTTAGGAATAATTTTATGAATAGCAGTGCACAGAAAAGATCGTACTTTGGAAAGACGTATATATACGTCCAGATGATTAATGCTTTGGCTGAGAGAGACGTTTATATACGTCGGTGGCACATAGGAGGTTAAAGTCGTACTGTAGCTTTAGTGTAAAAGTATAGTATTATTCAATTCAGTACAATGTTATTGTATGGAGGGGGCGCGATGAAAATGATGATTGAATATTGGGTCGCGAGTTTTGAAAGTTTGAGAAGAACTGTATTATGTAGTAAGGGACTGTCGAAAGTACCTTTCAATATTTTGAACAAGATGCTTCGCTAACGGACTTACTGGTCTTTCGTCGTCTTCGTGAAGAAGCAGCAAAATGCAGAGTACAGTACGGAATATAACAGGACAGTACGCATTTCTTTAAAAATATATGGCCAGTTTTTACGAAGTCGGCTACTTAATTTTTATTATATAGAGAGCTTTATGCCTTCATAAAGTCTTTTTTCTGAGGTGTGTCTAATCAGGTAAACTGCTGTATGCTAGGAATCAGTGGCACACCCAGGAGTTTTTCAGGGAGGGGTGGAGGGGATCCAGAGTCAAAAGCTCACCATTCCCGTATCACGCTGCAAGGCGCCACCCAACATATTCTTTTGATTTTGTCAATTTTGGGGAGCAAAAAACAGTAAAAAATTAATTATTGAATAAATAATTAGCATTAATTAAAAAATTAATTATTAAAAACAAATACTTAATTAAATTTTGCGTACTATATACATCTAATTATAATCCATCAGGGCAAGAAATCAAAGGCTATGGGAGGGTCTATACTCCCCCCCCCTCCTTGTGTGTGCCACTGCTATGAATTCATTATTTTTCATTTTCATGTCGTAAATGCTCTGTACCTTCATAAAGTATGTACTTTCCCTTTGCTTAAGGGTATTTGGGCAGTTTATTTTCTGTTGTATTCTCAAGCAAGCAATACATACAAGTGCAGTACAATATTTTCTGAGGAAACACTCGTACTTATTCTTTTTTAACCCATTCTCATTCACATTAGGCCGAGTTTCCGGGACTCTACTGTATAGGAATGTCAACATTGTTTCAAAAGAAATGAATCAAACTTTAATTGATAAAATAAGCGATGTAAGTTTTGTAAATATTTCTGTAAATGTTTATTTTAAGGTTTTATCTCTACAAATGCAAAACAATTATTCAAAAAACATACGTTCGTTTAGTGATTCCGTAATTTTTTTCCTGCGAGCGAGGGAGGGGGGGGATGATGCTTAATGTATTCCATATAATTAGGCTTAATCTGTAGTTTAACTATCAATCTAAAATCTCAGTAGCTGAGTCGCTATGATCTCAAACTTGGGGCTGGCATTATTAATGTCGAGATATGGTGCCACTTAACCCTTTATCTACCGAAGGTACTTATANCTTATAAGTATTACTCATTTTAAAATTAGATAGAATAACCATTTTTACGAATACTCTGACCATACTTAGCAGGAATATTCTTTTAAGTTCACTCCTCCAAGATATATGACAGCACGGGTTCTATGATGAATATTTTAGTGGGGAAGGCGAATAGTTTTATAGCAGAAGTTGCATTTTCGGCTGACATTTTGATCGGATTACGAAGATAGTCATTTTTGTTCCAAAAAAGTAGTTAATGTCAAAAAGTAAGCATCTTTTTTTTTCTTTTTTTCTTTTTTTTTTTGTATGTTAATGATGACCTTAGAAAACGATTTGACTGTTTATTTTAAGTGAACAGTATATATAGTTAATTTTACAGTTGAATAACTTTGTGGTACTTATAAGTACCGACAGTACACTGGATGCTAGAGAAAGAACTTCGTTGTTGTTTTTTTTCGTCCGTGTGGCTTATTGTTGAGTTGTAGAGTCGTCACTATAATGCAATAGACTTATGCTTTTTATTTATTTATTTATTTATTTATTTATTGGCATTTCTCTTTTGCTTAACTTATTTAATTTGCTTTTTTATTGTTTTATTTTAACTTTTTCAAAAAATTTTGTACTTTTAATCAGAGCTTGTCCTTTTTGCAGCATAATTAAATGAAATATCTATTCTTATTTCAAAAATTAACATTTTAATTTCCTTATGTGTAACTGAGATTTAACAATAATAGGAGATTTTCAAGGTGCTATTATTATTATTATTTTCCTTTTCTTAGAATGTCTGGAAAAGAGAAGCTTAGTCTTCAAGAGGCTTTGGATTTATTACAGAACCTACCGTCTGAAAGCAGTAATGCTCTAACATTCTTCAGATGAAGAAGTTCCACCCAAATTATCTGCTGGAATTTTCGTTAGATTCTTAAGATAACGATCAAGAGACTGAACAAGAGACACAAGGTGCAGTAGTTCATGTTCAGAAAATACAGTATTTCTTACCCCAGGACGCAGTGCTTTAAAAAACATTCAATCAAAACCTCACTCAAAATACACAACGTGTGATAAATTTTTGTGTATTAATGAAAAGAAAAACTGTTTCTTTGCTTATCATCGAATTAAGTTTATGTGTAAAAGATGTTTTTATGCGTAAAAAAGTAAATAAGTTTTAAAAATTTAATAATCTTCAAAAATAAATATTTTGTGCTGCTCTTTGGTTACTTATCATTTTTAAGAGTTAAAATGTTTTAAAAAAGTCATTCGGTCTTTTCGTATGATGAGAATGTTTTAGAGCTTTGTAGACTGACGGTATTTTTAAGTACTAATTTAATTAATTAGCTTTAACAGATCACATTTCCCAAAGCTGAGTATCTTATTTATGTATATCCCTTAATTTTCACTGTAGAGATTAAAAAAAAACATTGCATGAAAAAAATTGCAATAAATCATAATGCGGTAGATAAAGGGTTAAGGCCTGACATATAGAACGTCTGACGTGCAAGGTAAAATCTATCAAAGCTCTAAGATCTCAAGATGGCGTGATTTGGGTGCTTTCAAAAGTAGGGTGACAGCTCAAATTTCGTCATTTTACCATTATTCAAAATTACGAAGTCAGCTATCAGTAATCGTCGTATTGTTTCTGAATGTGAACAAACAATCAACTCCAGAGATCACCCGGATACAACCATTTTTATAGTATTATAATGACTTTGAAAACTAATTTGAAATGACCCTATGTTAATAAGCTCGTCACATTTTGGATCTTCCTTTATTAAACATAAACATTAAAACCTTGATTTCATGAAAATAAAGTAGTGTTTTCTTAACGACCCTCCCTGTTTCAATGCGCTCCTGATTTATATATGTGTGTGTATAATTATTTTCAGAAATATTAATACAATTTTGGAATTTTTTCCAATGTTCTGCTTTAAGAAGAAGAAAAATATTTTATAATTTCAAAATAAAAATGCTTGAAAAAAAAAACGCATTATTTAAATGTATTTATCGGTTAATGGACTAAAGATTTTAATGATTTCAGTTGAATCGAAATTGAACAGCCCATCGAAGCTGCCAGCTAGAAATTTTCGATAATTTTTTTTCAGTGCTTGTAAAAAAACAAAACTCCAACTATAATTTCACTAGAATTTAACCAATTTCATAGTTTTTTAGTCTATTCACTAAAAGGATTTGTATAAAATTTCATGCAGGCATCTATAATGTGGTTCCTGATATATAGGCTCCGTGGCTGTGAGGTAGCGTGCGTGCCTCGTAAGCTTAAGGTTGCGGATTCGATCCCGGCTGGAGTCAAAAAGTTTTCTGGATGCTTAAATCGTAGGCACGCAAGTCATATGGTTATGTGGCATGTAAAAGATATCCATTGAGTATCAGTTTCTCTCTCTCTCAGCAAAATTAAATCAAGTCACAATATTCAGCATCGGACTCGAGTTTTAATTGAATACGAATTCAAACGGCTCTATTTGGTTGCGGAAGGGACCACCTGTGAAATGGCTTCCACTCTTCGGGACTTGCCGGGCTTAGTAACCAAAAAGCTGTCCTTTTTTAAGAAAAAAAATCATGGTTTTGAGAAAAACGTGACAAAACGTCATTAAAGGGGGAAGTTTTGGTAAACGCAGCAGCATTTTACACATATTTTTTTTCTAACTATCGCATAATTGAAACAAAGTGCTGCAGTAATCTAATTATTTGAATTTTAAAATGTAAGGTGTAAAATAAAAAAAAAAGGATTTTCGACCGAAAAAATAACATTTTGACGTAGTCAAATAAATTAAAAATGCTACAATTATTTTTTTAACAAAGTAAAACAATTATAAGCTTAGAAATATGCATTACATTATATTTTTGCGTGAATTAATTGACTTGTAAAAAGTTTACTTAAATTTTAATTACAGACTACGAAGATTAGAAATAATAGAATGATTCAGTTTATAAAAACTAAGTTTTCAGAATTAAAATTTTAGTCTGTTGGCTTTAAATTAAATGTTGGAATAACCGTGTTAATATGCTCATTGATTGTAGTTTTGATCTGTTGCTTGTATTAATATTCTTGTATTTTAGAAGGCATTTGAAGCTGAAATCGAGAAAAGAACCACATTCATTTGTATCTCAAATAAATTACGTCTTTAATCTCATGCATTAAAGAGTTGCATTTCACTAAAACGTAATTAATGCTTTTTTATCAAATCAATACTTTTAATTGTAAAAATGTTCTTACAGAACAGGTGATTTTTTTTTTAAATCCTTGTTATTATTTATTTTTAATGCTTCAATATTGGATTTGTCTTTTGTTTAAATTCTTCGTTGGCACGCGGATCTGACTTAATTATAATTTTCAATAAGTTCATTAATGTGAAAAGCACATTATGATTATGACAGTTAAACGATTAAGTGTTTTCTTGTGTTATTAATTAATAAACGATTTTATTATTTTCAGCTTTACAGTTGTGTGAAATTTTATCACTGTGCATTTTCATTTTAGAAATACAGTCCAGATTTAGATGCTATTTTTTTAATTGGAGTCCTTTTTTTAAACTCTCGCTAAGATCAGTGGCGTAACGAAAAATATTAGGGCCACTTTGCAAAGTCAAGTTTTGCCTTTAATATTTTAAAAATTGGTTAAATGCGTGCTTGATGTCAATCAGGTTTTGAACCCCCTAGAATCTTGGGCCTCCCCCACAATGCGGGGGTTGCGGGGGTGTACGTTACGCCACTGACTAAGATTATTTTGTTTAACTATCAAGATTATTTATATGAAACTTTTCATAAAATAAAAGCTAATACACACACACATACATGGTGCTGAAATAAAAATATCACTTATCTTCCTCACACACACACACAAACACACACGCACACATATTAATTATCAGAATGTAATAATTTAATTCCTTACCTTTCAACTGTACTCAAAAAAGCTATTTCACTGTACCGACATCACATGACATTTGTATGTCAAAATTCATTTTTCTTTTATTTTTATAGTTAAAACTAATTAAGGCGTCGATCTGCAAATATGATATCTCTTTAATGATTGGTTCATTATTTTTGCTATTAAGAAAGAAGAAAAATAGCAATATTTATACGTTCTTTCGAAGCCTATTAATTTACACACACACATATATATACATACATACATAGTTAAATCTTTTAAAGTATTTACTCACGAACTGTGACAGAAGACTGAGGCCAGTTCACCAGTTCTGTTAATATGTGCTGTTTATAATTATACTTCACATACAAAATGAATCAAATTTTCGAAGGATAAAATGAAAGAAAGATTTGCAATATTTCTATCTTTGAAGAATAAATATCTCAGAAAGAAAATTAGCCTTATAATCTATAAGTTTAATATTTTGTAATTCACATTTTAAAAGTCAAATTCAACTAGTTTTTGATTAGGAGTTTTTGTTCTTAATGTATCCGACTACGTTCGGAACCGTGATTTTAAAAAAGTGCATAAATGGATCATTTTCATGATATTTAGTGTCACTTAGATTAGAATACATGTATAAAATTGTTTTAAGGACATTTTGACAAAAAAAAAATGATTTAAATACAATATTTCGGCAAAAAATTAACTTAGAATAACCTTTTTCAAAATGTTTTCCTTTTGTGAAAAATGCTTCTATTATAATAATATTTTGCCTGTATATAGCTCAAACCTCTGCACAGAGGCTCAACTATGAGTTTTGAAAAATTCACATTATTTTCAGAGTTGCCACTCATTGAAATAATTATCGGCGTTTTTTACTTAGAATTTCTCCCCTCTGTTGTCGTAAAACATGGATAAACCCTCTTCTAAGTTATATATTTCAAAAACTCTAGTTGATCCTCTGTACAGGAAAAATATTATTATAATAGAAGCAGTTTTCACAAAAGGAGAACATTTTGAAAATGGGTCATTCTATGTTCATTTTTTGTCAAAATATTGTACTTAAATAATTTTTTATTATAATACTATTTTTAAAACAATTTTATATACATTTTCTAATCTAAGTGACACTAAATATCATAAATATTATCTATTTATACGCTTTTGCAAAACCACGGTTCCGAACGTAGTTGGATACCTTAAGTAACTTCGAAACAAATCTACGTATTAAAATTGATGGGTGCCTACAAAATTTATAACCATACTTGAACATATCCTGTATTGATTATGATGGTCTAGTTCAAGGGTGGGCAACTTGTTTGACCGGGAGTGGACGATATCAGAGGGCCGCACCTTTTTAAAATGATTACATCATTGTAAAAAATAATATAAGTTAAATAAAATAGTGGCAGCATTATTCAATTTATTTATTGTGATAATTTCATAATGTATATAGCTACAAGTACATTTCCTTTTAGAATCAATTTAATGAGACTAATGTATCCTATCATACTTTTCTACAATTTTTTTAATCAGGTATGAGATTGCTTGTTTAAATTCTCATCACAGTCTGTGCAAGTTGATGTCAGCCAACTTGCATCTATATTTACTCTTGTTGATCTTATAGCAAGAAAAACTTTGCTTACAAATATGTGTCGACTAAAATATAAAGAATTGTTTTCCCGCAAACTTCTTTATACGTGAAAATTTTTTAGCTGACAAAGATTTGTAAAAGTCAGTGCCATAACATTAAACATTTTCTTCACACTGTGCTCACTGTGTGTTTCAAGACACTAAGTTCAAGCTATAGCTCTTCGGATGTTGTATCAATATCAGCAATAATGGGATAACAGAGCAAATTGAATTTAGGCTCAATTTTCTAAAACTTTTGAAATCTTGTGACCTTGTCTTCACAAACTCCGCATATTTTCTCTTAGTAGATACACTTTCAGGTACTTTGTTTTACTAATAAAGGAATTCTGCCTTACTAATTGGGAAAAATAAAAGACATATCTGATGACGCATGGGAAAGAAATCTCGATTAAAAGTGGACTTTCTGAATGTCTTGGTGGGCTGCAGGCCCATCCCTGGTCTAGTTGATTAATTTGTATGATGTCTTAATTGTATATCATCCTACATAATTTCGAACATACTAAGTTTTAATATCAATAGAGATATTTAAAAAAAATCATTTTACTAAAAAATGTAGTATTTCGAAAATGATTCAATGAAATAGATGGAAAATCGATTCGAAACATTACCTTGATGAGTAATTTGAAAAAGAGAATTCCTGGTTACTTATTTACCTATATTCATCAGCTAATCTGTTTCTTGTTTCAATTGTTAACTAACGCAAATGATTGTTACTAGTTATCTACAATGTGTTAGGAAAGGTAAATGCTCCATAGTAGGTGAAGTGAAAAACTGTTCCACTTATACATTACTGTAAGCAGTAACGTCCTTCTGTACAGTTTATTATTTCTAATCTGATTGGCTTACAGCAATGCATTAATTAATTAAGAGATTTAACTTAAAATTAATTTGTTAAATTAGCTGAAAAATTTCTGATCATGAAAGGATGCAAGAATTGAGGATGAATATTGTATCCCTTTGCTTTTTAGACATGTAATTAGTCCCGATTTCCTTTTTATAGATGACACCTGTCGTTTGCATAGAACTCCTATGACCAACTAATATTTTGAAAGTGAGAATATTCGTTATCGTTTTCAGTAGGAATTTACATTATAAAAGTTAAAGAAATGCAAGAAAAAATCATACTACTTATACATAGATACATACATAAATAGATAGATAGATAGATATTGATAGACATAATAGGCGTTAACCTGTGGGAGTCTAATTGACCTAGTTCGTAAAGATTTAGAAGGCTCTAATCAACTATCTATGTGGTTCATTTCATATATATTTTTAGTTATTAAAAAGTATATTTTGGTTATCTTTCCCCCTTTTTTTCTCATTTAAAACTCCTTTGACCAGTTTCTTGATTCCTGAGAAGATTTCGAAAACACACACATCCAAGCAAATAAAATGATTCATAAGTTTGTTACAACTTTTATTTGCACGTTGTAATCTCATTACTGCTGATAATGTTTTTCTATAACAAATAAGATTTATAATAAATATTTGCATGTTCTTGGTGGTGAAATATCTTGCATACATCTGATCTGAGTTTTTCGATCTTTCTTAGGACCACATACTTTAAATTTTCTTCGCTTAGGCGTTCTGATGTCTGAAGTTTCACTGTTTGCAGCTAGAAGTGTCCTGTTTTTGTTACTAACATGTTCTTTTTTTTTCTCCTAACATTTCTATGATTATCTACATAATATTTCCAAGTTCCATTAAAAAGAGAGACTATTTGATAGGCTTGTGTTCATTGTACGATGGATTGACATGCATAGAAAAAACAAAAACATTAATTGAAACTATATCAGTCATATTAAAAAGTAAACATTCCGGTATCTTTATGTCCCTCCAGTGTGCGTATAAGTGACAGCTAGATTATCCGTCGTATCAATTCCATCTTTAGTTTGATTATGGAACAGAGCTATGTGTCTGGTTTTTATTTATCTTCTGTGAAACTTTTTCGTTATAATGCTAAACGGCTAGAAGAAATATACTTTTATTTTTTTAGGCACTTATGACATGAGGGTCCTCCTGATTCCAAAATATCTGTTTGATCCTCAAAAATGTATGCAGCTTATAAGTTCTCAGTCATCGGTTTGACGTATTGGGAAAATTGATGAGCAACTTGAAACTTGAGGAATTAAGTTATCGATTTATTATGTCAACTACAATTAATTATAATATTTACAGCTAGATACAAGTTATTCAAACTGTTAAGTGTTTTAATACGATGGAATACTTTTAGGTGAAGGAGGAGGGCAAAATTTAACTTCTCTTTTTGAGCGTTCCAACCAGGCTCTCTCTCTCTTTACTCTTCTGGGGTGGAGCGGTCCCTTCTTTCTTCTCGAATTCTGTTTGAGGTTTGGCTTCCAGGTGGAATGTGGATGTTTCCTTGCTTCACGGCTATGGATTTTTGGCGTGATGTCAGATGAAAGGATTCAATAATATTTTAGGAGTGCAGATGGGAAAGTGGATGGTGTAATTTTATCTGCTAGGCGAGAAAACATTGTATCGATTTCATTAAATTCATTCTCGCTAATTTCATCAGATTGACTACTTGACTCTCGTAAAATATTTCTAATATTTTCAGTATTATTCTATAAAAATGTTAAAAATGTTTAGCATATAGACCCATGAACCTGATTCACAATCTAGTTTTGAATTATAAGTAACCAACCTTTTTTGGCATCAACTGATCAAGGTAACCTTATTCTACAGCAACCGTTGGTCACTTATTGCCCGAGATACTGACCACATGTTGCAGATCAATTGAAGAAAAGCAACAGCAGACACCATTTAATATAATGAGATAATCCTTTCCACATTTCTCGAACAGTCACTTAATAAAGTCATTTAAAAATACTAATTACATACATACATTTCTATGTATGTAAATAATATGGTTTGATTCGATCTATATAGGTAAAAATATTTTTTCTTAATAATTTTAAAAAATATCCGCAGCTCCGAAGCCCTTATATATTAAAAGAATGCATATTTTGAGGAATGCCTAAATTTTCAACAATCAGATTTAAAATCTATGCAGGATATCGAAAGAGGAATTTTAGAAATGGGTCAAATCGACCCATACAGAGTAAAAAGGTTAAGGCATCCGACTACGTTCGGAACCGTGGTTTTGCAAAAGCGTATAAATAGATAATATTTATGATATTTAGTGTCACTTAGATTAGAAAATGTATATAAAATTGTTTTAAGAATAGTATTGCATTAAAAAAATATTTAAGTACAATATTTTGTCAAAAAATGAACATAGAATTACCCATTTTCAAAATATTCTCCTTTTGTGAAAAATGCTTCTATTATAATAATATTTTGCCTGTACAGAGGCTCAACTAGAATTTTTGGAATATATAACTTAGAAGTGGGTTTATCCATGTTTTACGACAACAAAAAGATGAAATTTTAAGAAAAAAACGCTGATAATTATTTCAATTGGTTGTAACTCTGAAAATGATGTGAATTTTTCAAAAATCATAGGTGAACCTCTGTACAGAGGTCTGAGCTATATTAAGTTAAAGCTAAGAGCTAAGTTGAGCTAAGTTAATTTTTCTCCGAAATATTGTATTTAAACAATTTTTTTGTCAAAATGTCCTTAAAACAATTTTATACATGTATTCTAATCTAAGTGACACTAAGTATCATAAAAACTATCCACATTTAAACGCATTTTTAAAATCACTGTTCCGAACGTAGTCGGATACCTTAACGTCGTTGTAAAAGTACACTAGAACTAGTGGTGATGAGCCTTATGATTTTGAGTCATGTTGACTATGCAAAGTGAAGACTGAGTTTCATTCCCATTTAATGCGTAGATAACCACCGTATTTCTCACAATGAATCTTTGGTTGAGTTCAGATTTGAAAGCGTGTCTCCCCTTGAATATCACAAGTTATTAAGTTCGCCACTTGAACCAATTGATTTCTTCAACCCAAAGAATTGATGGAAAAGAAATGTTTTCATGTATTCACATAGTTGCGAAAAAAGTGAAAAACCATCCGCAGAACAATTTAAAGTACCAATAAATGCATTTAAAAAAACAATAGTTTTATATTTTAAAATCGACTTAGACTTCATAAATCATGAATAATATATAAGTTGAAAAAAATAATTTGCTGCTATACGTCTCTTTAAAGAAATTCGATCGAACACAGCAAATCATTAAAATACAAAAATGTTGCTCATTTTGTTGCAGTACTTGTTCTTTTACTGAATTTAATAAGTTTTGAGATATTTTAAAGAGCTTAAAAATATTTTTACGAAATTCTAAGATATTATTTAAATTTTTATTAA
>BMAV01004462.1:993076-1004671 GCA_019973955.1 Trichonephila inaurata madagascariensis | reverse complement strand
ACTGTTCTAATTAAAGAAATATTTAAACTTACAGTAATGCATTAGAAGCATGCATTATTGCTTTAAAAGAAATATTGAAAGAGGAAAAAATGCTGACCGTAATAATTATTATCTTTTAAATTTAAGACAATAAAAATTGGCTAGAGAAAAATTTACATTTGTAGATAAAGTACTTCCAATTGCTCCAAATTATTTATTAAATCATTTATTTCTTTTTCTTCCTTTTTTTTAACTTTTATTTTTTCTTAGTTCTATTAAGCGTGTATCAAAGTAAAAAAAGAACCTTGTGATATCGATAACATTCTGGATAATGATGTCCTGGAGGTATTTAAGATTTCCCATTTCATCATAATTGAAAATTAGAGCGAAAAAGGCGGTGATGAAGATTAATTCATGAAAAAAGCAATACTTTTTAGGATTTTTTTTTTCCTTAAAACTAATCTTATAACATTCCAGACAAATTTGTTCCTCCTTAATATTGTTGGAAAAATTATTAAAAAGGAAATAGAATTTAGTATAACATGAAGTACTGAGCCCATAAATTTAAAATTGTTGTTTGCAAGCCGCAATAGAGCGAAATCTCGATGTTAGCAATGTTTCCATTGCGTAAATTATTCCCCAGCCTCTCATTCACCTTTTATGTTTATTTTGCACATTATATAAAATATATAAATGGTGAAATATCTAAAAAAATTTACTTATCCATCAGTACTCTGCATTATTTATTTATTTCAAGTTTTGAATCCATCAATTTAAAAAAAAAAAAGTGCTCAAATTGCTTTTTAATCTTTCATCTAAGAATTAATTAATCAAAAAGTACATGATTTCAGTAATATTACAATTTAATAAATCAGACTTTTCTTATTACTGCTGCATTCGTCTTTTGACTTTAAAATGTTTAACTGCATCTAATATATGATAAATATTTCAGTTATAACTTGACGGATTTTTTTTTAAAATGAATGTTTCATTTTACGAAAGTATTTTTAAATGAAGATCTACTGGATTGAAAAGCAAAATTCAGACTCCATAGTGGTTTGAAATAAATTTGATATTCATAACACAGAGCATGAATAATACAAAAGCATGGATTTTTACGTGTATTTATTTTTATTTAAAAATACTTATAAAAGAAAAATACTCTTGTGCATTGCAATTAAATGGAAACTGTGGCGCCATCTCTTATTTAAATGTAAGGTTATTTAGGAAAATATTAACGATTTGTTACATTCATAATTATTTTCCTTTTCTTTTGTTCGATAAATTAATCAGCAAAGCTACAAACTATGAGAATATCTTTTAAATTTCAGACTATAAAATGTTTTTAGCTTTATTAAGAGGCATTATATAGGGGGCATATATTTTAGTTGAATTTAAATCATTTCAAATAATTCCAAATTAAAACACAAAAAATTAAATGAAAATTCAGTCCTTTAAATAAATTGAAAGATTTGGGATGTGTGTATCGAGTATAAGTTTCCTCCACTAGACAGATAAATATAAAAGCTAATAAAGAACATTTTTTCATATCTTTTTAAGCGATAAATTACTTGAAAATTTTATTTGTAATATGGCGCACGTGTATAATTTTATGCCGGTCCTGCACAAGTCGAATTTTTAAGTACGCCGAGAAATATCAACTTAAAAATCGGTCCTTTTTGATAGGATGTAATTGCTTACTAGTAAAAATGGGTTGATTGCGACTTATAACTATTCTTGCATAAATTCATCAGAATGTGAATGTGGTGCAAATCAGGCTCCTTTGAATATCATAATCAAAATTTAAGCCTCGAGTTTATTATTATTATTATTTATTTAACATTAAGAATTAATATGAAAAAAAGAGTAAATAGAAGAATAATCTTATTAACAATTATAATTACTGCTAAGTTATAAAAATTTACTAATGTATATTATGGAATAATTTTCATAGGTGTAGCTAGTCCTGAGTGGGTCCTGTATCAAAATTCTTTGATTGCTCTTTTTTGGAAATGAAAGCTTTGTTAATGAGACCATTGATAACACTGTACTTTTTTGCTTACATATATTGGGGTCCTTGTAGCTTGGGGGCCCCGTATCATTGATATGGTGGTAGCTACGTCTCTAATTCGTTTACTCAACAAGTAGACATTTTGTCTTAACCAGTGGCGTAACGGAGGATATTAGGGATATTCAGGCTTTGTCTTTTAAGATTTAATAAATTTTTTAAATACGCACTTAGCGTTAGTCAGGCTTTGGGTCCCCTGGAATTCTGTCCCCCTCCCTCAATGCGTGGGTTGCAGGGGTGTACGTTACGCCACTCTGGTCTGTTTTTCTAAACATTCAATTTATTAGTTTCAATAGAAATTTTGCAGGGATAAGTGGTTTTTTCCCCCTTTACTTCAAACACATTTATTAAAGACAAAATGCTCACTTGTCCTCAGGTGCTTAAATTATAATTATTAATTTTTATCATTTTCTACCATAACGAGTATATGATTTTCCTCAGATTATTCAAACAATGACACCTTTTTATCATTGGTACTAAGTTAATAAGGTAGAAAGAGAAGGAATCATAGTGCAGTAATTACTTCTGTCGGGAAAAGTTTAGTATATTATGCTACTTTAATTTTTGATTTATTATAAAATGATCAACAACAAGACCTTGAGAAACATACATTCAAGTTTCAGTCTACCTAATTGCAACAATCAAATAATTAAAAATTTTAAAAAAAATTACTTATTTATTTTTGTTATTGCTTGTCAATAAATCAGAAATGAAATTTGGTTTCTTTTGATAATACATAAATGCAAAATATTGAAAAATTAAGTTTATTTCAGCACTTTAGAATACTCTTTTAATGATTACTATTTCTAAAGTGCAACAGAGATCAAAGCAATTCAAAGAATCGTGTTTAAAATGTACAAATGAACAAACTCTTTTAGAACAGAATAATCAATAGAACAAAAAAATAAAACATGATTGAATTAAAACTAAAAACGTAGCTATATCTACGCTCCTGATATATTCATTTTCTTTCCTTTTAAAAAAAAATAGTTAAAATACACTTCAAACTTATAACTTTATATACATCTGATACCTATAGTTTGTTAGCAAAAGTATGAAAAGTAAATGTTTCCGATGAATTTACAAAATAACCATAGTTAATTAATATTTTTTACATGTAAAAGCTCATTTTGAGAAGAAAAAAGTTCAGTTCTAGAAAGTAAAATAAATAAATTAATATGTACATCAAATATTTTTAAAACTGATGCTGTGAAAATTTAATTATTAATCTAATAAATTCCTTCATTAAAATAAACTTCTTTTTCAGAACATACATTTTGAAAGTAAATTCTTTCAACAGTCTTCATGTGTTTCAAGCTTTTCTATGCAATTATTAACAAGAATTAGAAGAGATGCACGTCATTTCTGTGAATATTTCAGCTTTGAAACTTTTTCTCGATTGTATAATATTATTGTTCAAATAGAAAATATATTGTTAATTAGAGGTAACATAACCATTTAATATTATGTAGCAACTTTCTGATAATGTAAAAACATGGTCTAAGTACTTTACATAAAACAATTTACAAAGCTTGATAAACAGCTAAGTTGTAGGATATTTGGCAACTATATTTTTTCCCCTTAAATTGATTTATTTTATAATAAATTGTTTTTAAGTTAAGCTCCTTTTGGCTATATATCACAAACTCTGTTGTGCTTTAATTTTTTATGGATAGATGGCAGCACAATTTTAAAAGTCTATTGGATGTGGTTTTTATTTTTTTTTCAGAATACACAACTCAGGACAATTCCTTTATTATTTTCGGATAAATTTATATTTATTTAGTTAGCGAAATTGTAGTGATTACTTATTTTACTTGAATGTAATGTGATGTTTAACTTATTGTATCAATCTTTTTTACATAAGAACTAATAATTTAATCAATTAATTTAAGTTGTGACATCACCTACTATTGAAAATTATATATAATTCTTGAATGATAATAATAATAATAATTATAAATAATAAAATTATATAAGGTTTGTAAACAAGAATTAAACTGCAATCTATATTAGAAACTAAAACTTACAAGCAAATTATAAGGATTATTCACACAACATTTTAAGAAAAAACATAGATGAAGGGATTTAAAAGACTTAATAATAATATTGTTTCCGAAATTAGATTCAATGATTTAGTTAGGTGACAGAATTAATTCTTAATCACAATTAAAAGCTCATATTTAACGAATGTAATCCAGAATGTTTTATAGAAGTGTCAACTGGTCGAAAATTATTACAACAAAAAAATCGTAATTTAAAATTTTAATGCTTTTGTTATTTGATTAAAAAAATTTTCTGTAATGGAAAAGCAACAGAAATGACTCAAACAACTGAGTGAAATAAACAACATTATATTAACTTTTTTAATTTGTCACCTTTGTATAAAAACTTAATAATTTTTTAAATATCTAATTTTTTTTTGATTATTTTAAATTTAAAATATAAGTGTAAAATGATGACTAAAGCCAATTAGTTTTATTGTTCTATCATTTGATATTAAAAACAAGCTAGTAATAAAAACACAAAAAGTTATGTGCCTATTTTGTTTAACTTTTAAAAAATATTAGTTTAGTTGCTTTCTTCATTAAAATGCACAGGCATCTAAAAATATTCGAGAATCTGAAATTTCTTAACTTTCTTTTGATTACTCCATTAAGCCTAAATTTATTAGAGGAACTCTGTATGAATATAAATGCATAATTATACTCCAATTATAGAAACTTCTTCGTCAACATTTTAATATATATTTTTAAAAAAGCATTAATTCTTCATTCTTGGTGCCTTTTTTTTTTAAATTTCAAATTCAATCTCGTCAAGTATCTATGCAGGGCCGACGTTAGCAGTTTTGAGGCCCCGGACAAAAATATAAAATGCCGCCCTTCTTCCCAAAGTTAAAAATTATAGTTAAAAACGTTAAACTGTTCACATAGAGATGCACATTTATAAAATAAAAACTTAATATCTCTTGTGAACAAAAAGACGGCATAACAGTGCGCGCATGTGTGTGTGCTAAGAACTAAAACACAAAAATAAAACAAATTCAAAAAATAAACAAAAAAATTGCAAGTGTTTTTCTGATTTTTAATTTTGAAAACTTACTCATCAACTTTTTTTAAATCAGTTTGTTCAGCTAATTCATATTAGATAGCCAATGCAGCTAAAACATTTTATCTATCTCGAAAAGTTGTGGATCATTAAATTTTTTTTATTAATTTTAATTTTGAGAAACTCCTTTCTCCACCTGCTGCATTTATTGTCAAAGAAAGCAAAATTTTTAATGAAATAGCAAGATTTGGTGTACGTTCTTAGGTTGAAATAAGTTTTAAGACTACGATTGGGTTTTTTTTTTTTTTTTTGCCTTATAAAGCTGAAACTGACACTATTTAATCTACGAGATCAAAATTGTTTATATTTACTGATTCTCTTTCAGTCAACATTATTTCTAAATTTTTAAAGTTTTTAACTAATAGAGGCATATTTTTTTTTAAAGCATGTATACTGTTTAAAAATTGACAACAAAAATGCAATGGGTACTCATATTAAATTAAATCTGTGCTCCAAGGTGTGAATTGCATGATCAGTCGTAAAAAAATAAAACTCTCTTGAATTTTAATTTAGGATTTCCTACTGGATGTTCTCGTGCTTCATAATGAAAATTAAAATTTCTTCGTCGATTTCTGTTACGTGGTTGTGTCGTCTCAAAGTTAGCAGGGATTATGTCTCTTCGGCCGGTTCTCTTACACTACAGAGCATTTCATCAAAAGTCACAACCGATCGAAGATCATTAAAAAAAAGTATTTACAATTTTTTAAGAGTTCCATAGAGGACATATTGTGCATTTTGCTTTATAATATTTAAAAATGTAATTTAATTAGATATTCAGATTGTATCAAGCTTTAAATAAATTAAATATAAATAGTTACCTTTGTCATAGGTATTTTTTTTAAATGTTTGAAGTTAATTAAAATTAAAATTCTTAGTTGAAAATTTAAATTATTGCTTAAATAGCTTAAAATAAGTAATAGAATTTTGCACTTACAGAAATGTATTGAAAATAGTACGTTGCACGTATTACTTTATAGTCTGCATATTGTATCAGCCTAAGCTACAAATTTTTATGTCGTATGTAAATCAAAAGAAAAAAGGCACCCCTACGGTGTACAATCATTTTATTATGTATTCTGTTTTGTCTGTAAGTCGGAGCGCCAAGCAAATCAGAGTTCAACTGAAGAATCGTAATTTGCCGAACGCTGGTCTATATGAAAATGAATGGTAGATATGCCTAACCTGTCAAGATAAGCATACCTACTAATATTCCGTCATCGGTAGCTCGTATTCTTGTTGCAACAAATCGCCACACAATGCAATTTTTATCTTTAAAAAAAAGAGATATAATCGTTACAAATTTTACCAGCACACGAGCGGCATTTCAGCTCAATCTAAAATAAAATAGATATGTTCCAGATTTCCTAGCTATAAAGAACAATATTTTAAAAAACATTTTCACAAAAAAACTTTTTCGTTACAAAAAAGTATGTATTTGAATTCAGTTCAAATGCCGCCCCGGACAGGGTCTGGTTTTTTTAGCCCTAGGGCCACCCCTGCTCTATGGTCAATAACTACTGATTAAAATTAAGTTATTTGCACCAATGACCTATTAAAGTATCAAATAAAATGCAATAATCAACAACTTATTTCCGGAGTCTTATCAGAAATATCGGAATGCCAGAAGCTCCTGGGAAAAACTTTTGATTTTATGTATCTTGTGTACTGAAGCCTTTTCTTGGTTCAAGCTTGTTTTTAGTGTGTTATAATAAATGTCACTCATTTTTCAGATTACTGGCATTAGATTTCATAATTCTAAATCTCCATTCAGATAACGAGGATGACATCTAAGCTTATCTCTTTAAACTTTCACATTTTCCACTTCAAAATTCTTTGAAATTAACCTGTTTTTTAAGATTTTAAATGTAAATTGATTATTTATTAGGGCCACGTTTTGAAGTTATACAAGTACTATTGGCGATGAGCCTTCTGATTTTGAACAACGAATTCCAAAATTAGGTAGTCCATCGCCAATTGCCTTCTCGTTGTTTCAAAGTGCGATGTTAATAAGCAGTTATTCAATCATTTCTTATTAATATCGATTTGAATCAGAGGCAGATAATGCAGTCAAACTGTATTGCAAAATTATTTTTGACATTCATTCCAATTTATGATCCAAGATAAATTTAATGTAATTTAATAACATTTTCCGCCTTCGCCATTTAAAAATAGAAGTTAAGTTTATTAATTATTATACCTCCCATAGTCTACACCAGTGATTCCCAAAGTGGTCTATATAAACCCCCAGGGGTCTAGGACGACTTGCAAGGGGTCCACGTCAACAAAATATAATTTGGGAGTCCATGAGTTGTAAGTGGGAGTCTATGTGACAGTGGCTCTCATTAAACTAGATCACGACTTTAATTTTAAAAGAAATTTTAATCAAGTGAGAACTAAATGTTACCTATTTAACAGATGTATTTACTAAATTTAATGAGGTTAATTTGCACTTACAAGGTGATAGCATAAATTTTATTAACACAAGAACCATTTCAGCGTTTCTTTCCAGAATTAAACTAAAGGAGTATAATTACTGGAGGTCCCGAATATTCTCAATTTGTCACACACAATATGTCAGGACGTTTTACCCTACGTTCAACATTTAAAAGCCTTTTATTCAGATTTTCAAATTAGTTTTGAGAATGCTTTAACTATGATAATACCACGGTAGGCAATGAATTCATATGGTCACATTGAAAAAATAAAGTCACATTACTACAGAAACTGATCGTAATAAGTACTAACGAAGACCTTAATGTTTAGAAACCGATGTCAGCAATTTGGCTTTAAAAAGGTAAACTTGTTATTTGTCCCGTGAGTGGTTGCCAATCCCCAAAAGAAAAAAAGAAAGGAAAAAAAAAACTGGACACTACAAACAGAGCAGATATAAGGTTAAACCTGACAAGATTGATACCAAATGTTAAAAATTTGTTAGTGAAGAGCGATAAGATTCATCCTTTCCATTAAAATCATTTGTTTATTGTTTATTTACTTTATACTTAACAATTTTATTTTTTATTAACTTTTAATTTAACTAATTAACATGTTCTTATTAAATTTTAAATACTATACTTCATATTGAAAATTAGAAATTAGAAATTTAATTCTTTTAAAGTAGTAGTAGTACCAACTGTCAAAAAGACATTTAAGTTGATAAATTTGCAAAAATTCAATATTAATTAAGCAGAGGGTCTATCCCAACCCGAAAAACATGGCAAGGGGTCTATCAGAAAAAAAAGTTTGGGAATCTCTGGTCTACACCAAGAGTGTGTCTCACTCAAAGTCTATCTTGGGCCAAACAAACAAGGTTTAAGTGTAGTTGGGCCTCAAAAAAATAAATATTCATAGAAACGTAAGTTAATTTCGAATGATACATTATAATAAACATAAATATAAGAACAAGAAAAATGTAATGTTTACGTTCAGACACTTGACACCTCTTCTCTGCTACTATTTTTCCTATTTCGAGATGAATTTTGATCCTTAATTACATATTATTGTATGTCGATATACTGAGAGGGTAGCAAAAATGTTCGCTGTGGGCCGCATGAGACCCACGGGCCGAGAGTTTGACACCCCTGGTCTACAGAACAATTTTTATTAGGATTAGTTTATTAGGATTTTTAGTTCCTTTATACATCTTAAGTAATACAAAATGTTTCTCTTAGAAATTCTACACTCAGTGGAATGAATTTTGTATCATTCCATGGTCGCGAAGATATGTTTTACATAAGGCATTGATATTACAGACGCGTAATTTTTAGCGGCGACAATCCTCCATGTCCTTGAATGCGTCTGCATTGAATTTTAATTCCCTCTGTTAGCAAAAAAAAGTTGTTCTTGTTGTAGAAAATGCGTGAAAAGATTCACCATTCTATTTCAATAAGTATTCCAAGTCTACATAAAACGGATTTAATTACTATGCAAAAATTGTATAAGCAAGCCAGGGGCAGCTTTATTTTTAAAATGTGAAGGACACATTTTACAATCAAAATACTATAAATTAATTCAAAGTACTAAGCATTTTATATTATATCAGGAAACGTTTGATAGTGTTCTTCTACTAATTAAGAATCCATGTAAGAAAAAAATCTAAATTTGTCGAAAATCTAAAATCTGGAAATTCTACATTCAGCTTTCATCATATAAGAATTCCTTACTGAAGGAAATAATGCCTTTTTCTTTTTCTTTAGTCGTTTTTCCTCATTTTTCATTATTTTTTTCAATTAAAAAGATCCCTTGCCTATTTCCTTGAAACTTAATTGTACTGATAAACAAACAAAAAAGGATTTTTCAACTAATTAATTTATTTTTCTTAAATTAAAAGCTAATATTTCAATTGGATGCACTCTTGAGTATATAAAAATGATAATAGAAATTTATAGTTAGTTCTTATTTTTTTAAACAGAGAATATGTATTTTTTGTTAATTAAAATATCAGTATCGGAATTAAATATTAAATTTACCTGCAGTATATCTTCACAAACAACTCAATAGAGCCCACTTTAAGTGTATGTTAACTTACATGCGTTAGTTCCTGTATTTGCGATTATAATATTGTTCTGCATCTCTTGGTGAACAGATAGTAGTCAGCGGAAAATGATGGATTCCATTGCAGTCGATAACGATACTTCTTAATAGAACTGTTGGTGAAATCGACCACTTTCTAGAAAAAAATCCGGGTCAAAGTTTAAAATATGAAAATTTAATGACGTGTGACAGTGTCGAAGTATTTGAGTTGTTTCACAATATTTTGAATTACACTCTTGTAGTTGTAACTTTGTAATTCCTCCAAAAATTTTCAACGACATCCTTCAATAAAAACCATGAGTCTTTTTCTATCTTCGTAAGAATAATTCAATCTGGTCGTTTTATATAAATTTCCAAATGTATAAGCCTATAAATATACCTCCTCTTACTTTAGTATCCAATACTGACAAAAGTGAGTCTTGAACAAACATAAAAGTCTCATTGTCCAGATCGATACCAGCTTGATGTGGAGCATTGAGAAAATATACTCACTGATGCTCTTTTAAATCCATTAACTACAGTTTAACCATTGGGTCTATAGACTTTCCACAAGTCACTTTTGTAAGCAATAATATTTATCTTTTGCATGACCATCCCATTTGAAAAAAAAACAACCCAGTGAATAATTTGAATAACTTGGTTGCAATTCCAAAGGAATAGGGGATCAGTAGCCATGTGATACACTCTTGAAGTCTTCATCTTAGTAAGTTGGTTTCATTCTTACTAAACTCCAAATTAAGTACTAAGTCATTAAACTTTTCTTTTGCTCTCATATGAGTCTCTACATGCTTCTCTCATTAAATAAAAACCACCCTCTCACGTTTCAATTTCCAAACTGCTAAAGGATATGCATTAACAAAAATATAGTAAACAAATTGGCCCGGTACAGGAAGCATGACCCTGTGATCTTGTTGTAGAATCGATATTCGGATACTGAAACATGATCCTGATTCTTGTAATAGTAATTTCTTTAGTTGTTAGAATCATAAAAAAATAGCAAATACTCTATATGATCTCCAGGTTTTCTTTCGGACCATTTTTATGACAAAAGGCAATGAAGTCTCATTTCTTTTGATCCATCTCTCGAAATAGGATAGAACAGTGTAAACAACAATAGTAGCTTATGGGCTCTTTTTTAGTTCACCAAATATGCATCCAAAATAATGTTTATAGACAATTTTAATTAAACATTTCATGATTGTCCTCTGCAAGGAGTGCTTACAAAGTTTTCAAAAGTAAAGCAAAAACTATCAGTAGATTTAACACATTTACGAGACATTTTAAATAATTCCATTCATCAGCTTATTAAACTATACACTGATCACAAAAATTTACTTCTTATAAATGATAAAATTCTAAGCGTATAAAAATGTCTGTTGAAACTCATCTTAGTGGCATCTAGATAAATTAAATAACTCTCTTGTTGGATCATTTGTCCGATCTAAGCTTTATTTAATCATGTTGGCTCACAGAAAGAACTAATTTTTTTCGGGTTGGAAAGGAAGCACGCACACATAGCCTTCTTTTAGCCTTCTAAGCCTTATAATTTAAATTTCAGTAGCAATAAAACTAAAGAACCACCTTTAACTTATGTAATATTTCTTTCATTATAATAATGTGACTTTGTAAATGCTCCCTCCCCCATCCAAAAAGTCCAACTAACTTCGAGGGTCCCGTACTAGAGAGATTACGGCCCGAACTCGACCTTGCGATAGGAGTAGTTGACGTGACACAACCCACTAGGAAATCACCACAAACACAAATAATCAGTTTATAACTACTTATTTAGAATTAACCCTATTCAGGGTATATATATGAGAAGGATGAACAACTAGGCTTAAATGATCAAAATGCACTTATGTATAAGACATACAGATACTCTGAAATTGTAGCTCTCACGTAACCATAAA
>BMAV01004462.1:960662-988210 GCA_019973955.1 Trichonephila inaurata madagascariensis | reverse complement strand
GCTTTTTTAAAATCACGGTTCCGAACGTAGTGGGATACCTTAATAATCGAAATATGATACTCAGAAATATTATATTATAAATGAATTAAGTAGTCTCTAAAATACCAAGACTTCGTTGGAAATTGCACTGTATCCCATTAAAAATAGTCCAGGTTTATATTTTGAGCTTTTTATTACTAATAGTATTCTAAAAGGCAGACAACCGACAGTTTTCGCAATTGCTTAACAGTAACATGAACTAGTTTATAAGGAATTTTGCTAGTACTTTCCTTATGTTGCGCAAATGCCACCCAATTGTCTTTCGAGAAACTTATCAGAATCTTTCTTTTCTTTTGCTTTATCTTTGAGATCAACAATATGTCTTCTCCTTAACCTTGCTGTGTTTTTCAAGAACTCAATTGGGAAGTTGATTATGTAATACAGCAAAACGAAAGCATATGTAACTCTTGCGCACGATTACGCTAGATTTATTTTTTAGAATCCGTATACTCTAAGTATATTAGCACAGATTGTGTGTGTGTGCATATGAGAACGCAGATTTCTATGCATTATTCCATTAACCAACCGTTATATCAGTAGTATAACCTTAAGAGCAAGAAATCAATGACTCATAATATTTTAGTTTCATTAAAATCGATCATTTAATACAGTGGTC
Organism: Trichonephila inaurata madagascariensis; assembly: GCA_019973955.1. Classification (NCBI taxonomy): domain Eukaryota; kingdom Metazoa; phylum Arthropoda; class Arachnida; order Araneae; family Nephilidae; genus Trichonephila; species Trichonephila inaurata. Next base: position 987,555 of record BMAV01004462.1, on the reverse strand, counting down.
TCCAACCCCCGGTCCGTGGATCAAATACTACTGGTCCGCACAAGAAACATTAAATTATTTCCACTTTATTTACTGTGGAATATTTTTCTTGGGTTTGAGCTACTTTTTATGAAAATCCCTTTATATTCCTTGTTTTCACTTTATATTCATTTTTGGTGTTGCTATATTTTATTCTGAAGGCACGTTTAAGGTATCCGACTACGTTCGGAACTGTGATTTTAAAAAAGCACATAAATGGATAATTTTCATGATATTTAGTGTCACTTAGATTAGAATACATATGTAAAATTGTTTTAAGGACTTTTTGACAAAAAAAAATTATTTAAATAAAATATTTTGACAAAAAATTAACTTAGAATAATCTTTTTTCAAAATGTTCTCCTTTTATTAAAAATGCTTCTATTACAATAATATTTTGCCTGTATATAGCTCAGACTTCTCTACAGAGGCTCAACTAGAAGTTTTGAAAAATATTCACATTATTTTCAGAGTTACAATCAATTGAAATAATTATCGGCGTTTTTTTCTTAAAATTTCTCCCCTCTGTTGTCGTAATATATGGNTTATCCCCTCTGTTGTCGTAAAATATGGATAAACCCACTTCTAAGTTATATATTTCAAAAATTCTAGTTGAGTCTCTGTAGAGAGGTCTGAGCTATATGCAGGCAAATGATTATTATAATGGAAGCATTTTTCACAAAAGGAGAACATTTTGAAAAAAAATTATTCTAAGTTAATTTTTTGCTAAAATATTGTATTTAAATAATATTTTTTTGTCAAGATGCCCTTAAAACAATTGTATACATGTATTCTGATCTAAGTGACACTAAATATCATGAAAATTATCCATTTATGCACTTTTGCAAAATCACGGTTCCGAACGTTGTCGAATACCTTAACTACACACAATTAAAGTAGAATTATTAAATCAAAACAATCTAAAATATAAGCAATCAACGTTCTCCCCCTCAGCGGACCGTGGTAAAATTATCCAACGTGGACCGGTCCGCGGCGATAAAAAGGTTGGGGAACACTGATTTAATACATAATTTAATTAATAATTAAAAATAATGAAAAAGGTTTCGTATAACAAATCATTCGTATTATTATGATTAATTTTTCATTATTCATACATTTTTTTTACTTAATAATTTATGCTCATGAGGAATTATTTAAAATATATTTTAATTTTGTGGAAATATTTACCTATAGCTTACTTTAAAAAGGTAACTTGTGAATGATTAAGTAATATGCAGTACTAATCACATACTTCCTTATTTATTGAATTTCTTGTGCTCATTACCATATTGAATCATGTAAACAATTCATATTAAAACTCACAGAGAGCTGAGAGAAATAAAGTTTTATTTCATTCCAGAATGTCTTAATTCGAATCAGAAGTTAAAACTTAGACCACACAACTTATTTAGGTTCTTTATACAATGTGTTTAATGTTTTTCACTGTTATTTTGTAATGTTGTTCTGAAAGGAATCTGTTTTATAATATCAGGGGGAGAAGCAATCAATCTCTCTCGAATGGTAAACCTTTCATTGTCTTAAAGTATCCGTAAATATTTGAATCATGCATCTTGAATAGAGTTTTGAATACAACTCGTTACAATCGGCATCATTTTTACTACTAAATTTCGAAGAATAAGAATGAGATTTTTATAATTCAAGCAGATTTCATGTACTAAGCTTAAGTTTTTTTGTTTGTCTTTTGATTTTATTACCTTCCAAGGATTTCTATTATTGCTCGCCTTCTTTTAAAAAGCAAGTATTTTTTTAAAATTGCTATACTTCAAAAATTTACTAATATGTGTGGGAGTGAATATTAACGTCGCACTGTACAGCTACACGAGAGCTTTTGGCGATGGACCTCGTAATTTTAAACCATGGTCAAGTGACGTGGACGACACCTCAGCTGGCACCCCCCTCTCCTAACTACCACACCACACCAACGGGAAGACGTTACCTATCGACAGATTTAACGTGCATCACTGCCCTACACGGCAGGTCTATAGTGGTACTGGGCTCGAACTCATGACATGCCTGCCATGATCCGATACCTTGACCACTGGGCTACCGCAGCCCCGAGGGTGTGGGGGAACAAAATTTTATAATTTAAATCCATACATTATCAAATCAAGTTTTTCTGCAAAGTTATTTAATGAGATTTCAGCATATAATTTCTGAAATATAAAAATATCACTTAAAAATTTATTTTGGAGAAACTTAGTGTCTATCGCAGCTTTTAAAGTAATTCTTTAAATAAACAAAACTTGGTGGTAATCTTCATCTTTTGTGTGCATTTCCTTTTCTTAGTTTTCTTTTTCCTACTCTTCTAATTTCACATGAATTAAGAGAAATTACTTTCTCCTATAAAAAGCTCAGATCATTTTTATTGCAGTTTACTGCAATTCTATTCAAAAATACTTTTATCAAAACTGTAATACGTTCAGGAAAATCATATATGCTGACATAATTAGATTTTTGAGTCTAACATATTTGATAAAAAAAATATAAAAATTGCATTGTTATATTATTTAATTTATATCTTGTTATTTTTTATGCACAAGGAAAGACTTTTTGACCAGTATATTTATTCAAGTAGAAATATTCAATTTTCAAAGGTCAACACACACACACACCACAATAATTATGTTATTGAGTTAATTTATTTTGCACAAATAATAATAATTTAGATTAAGAAATTAAATTCTGTTGACCAATAAAAAAAATTAGGTGTAAAAAACTTCAAAATTGTTTTTAAAAAAAATTCCAAATATTCAAAATAAGTTTTATGTCTATTTTTTGTGAATAGTGTAATGCCATAGTTGAATGAAAACTTATTTTTCGACATTGTAGAAAGAATAATATTGCTTTAACTATTAAAATGGATTTGGAACAAGACCTATATTTTTGTAAGACCAATCTGTAATCATAAGACTCATAAACTGGTACAAGTCTTCACGTTGACATGGAAGTTTGAAAAATGCAACGCCAACTCAAATATCGTTCTCGTCGCTTCCCCGTGGTTCAAAAATGAGATTCTTAGACAAAAGGTCTCGTGTTGCTTCAGTGTTCAGCATTAAAAATCCATCAACCAATCAATTGAGATCATATGATACAAAGAAAATTTCAAACGCATTAACCATATAAATATGTATATCAGATCACTTGATTCAATGTGAATAAAAAAGTACTTAAAAAAACTCCTTAGAGCTAATAAGGGAAAAAGCTGATTCAATTATTGGCATGTTATAGTAATTTTAATTAGTGAAACTGATCAAGTTGATCATAATCGCATCTCTTGCATGCACGTATTTGGGACGTAAATCTTATAAATTACTGATTCTTTCAACTGACATACACTTCTATAATTAATCCTCAATATTAATACGACTCTTTATGAACAAGATCAATTGGTTATTTTCTTTATTTTGGAGCATATATCAAACATTATCCTCAGGTTCATAATTTCTGTAAAGGATTGTTCTTGATTAATGTAAATAAAATAACTTTTAATTTTCTAGCGAGGGGAGGATGAAAGCATTTAATTGTGGAATGTCTCGCTAATACAGCTGCTCTGATGAAAAATGCTTGTATATAAAATTAGATTACTATTTCATTTAAAAGAACAGTTCCTTTTATTCTTTAAAAACTTGCGAATTTCTGCATAATTTAGTGATTTTTAGTATATGTTACAACGTAACAAAAAAAAAAGACTGTTTCTCTTTAGAAAAAAATTCACACTTTAGGCACAACACGCCAAACATGCGGATCTACAGTGTTAATGAACTGTGAAGCAGCCCTTCGTTGGCGAGAACGCAGGATTTTTTGGCGAAAGATGTGCCAGAGAGAGAGAGAGAGAGAGAGTTGCTCTTCTGCTCTACACAACTGATATCACCTATCTCTTCTTCCCTTCCCAATTTGGTAAAAATGTAAGTTATCTATTAATAAGGTTTTTCAATTTAAACTTCTTTTGTAACTAAGGCCTGACTCCGCGCTGACGAAAACATTATGTGACTAAATTTCAAAATAAAGCCAAGAGTCAAAAATTAACTTTGTGTTTCTGTTCAATTGGTGCCGTGACCAGGATTTCTAACATTAAATTTAATAGTGTGGGGCTGCGGTAGCCCAGTGGTTAAGGTATCGAACCATGCGGGATGTCGGGGTTCGAGCCCCGTACCCAAAACCCGCCCCTGTAGGGAGCGATGCACGTTTAAAACTGTCGAGAGCGAAACCTCCTCCGTTGGTGTGGTGTAGAGAGGGGGTGCAGTCAGGGGTCTCCACGTCACTTGGGCCATGGTTCAAAATTACGTGGCCGTCGCCCAAAACCCCTGTAGTTGAACAGTGCGACGTTAATATTCACCACTCACTCAATAGTGTGCTCCGTAATGTAAACACGTGCCAAATTTTGGAATGTAGTTACTGATCGTATAGTGGATTCTTTTTGAACAGTTGTACAATTAAGTGACAAAATTCATAAAATCACAATGTATAGAAAACGCCTCACACACAACGCGATTGAACAGAAACACAAAGTTAATTTTTGACTCTTGTTTTTATTTTAAAATTTAGTCACATAATGTTATCTTCAGCGTGGAGTCAGGCCTTAATTATAAAAGAAGTTTAAAAAGTGAAAACCCCATTAATAAAACAACCATTTTCCCCAAAAGGGGAAAAAAGTGATATCACTTGTTAAGCAAAAAAGGCAACTCCTGCCAAAAACCCGGGGGCTGCAGTAGCCCAGGAGAAAGGTATCGGATCATGGCAGGCATGTCAAAGTTCGAGCCCAGTACCACAAAAAAGACCCGCTGGTGGCAGCGATGCACGTTGACGTCTCTCGCGTCCTTCTTCTAACATAACCCTAAGTTTTTTGACGGCCACGATTAAGGGCAAAACTTTTCCAACCCAATACCAAGAAAAAAAAAGGATCGAATATGCAAATGAGATATACTTTAAAAGGATAGAAGCTTTGATGAGGATAGCGGCAAGCCAGATAATTTAATGTGGAATCATAGGAACAAGTGTTAGTCATCCTATAGCCCGGAAGAAGGATTCATCTCAATTAAAATATAATAAAGATTAAAAAAGTTGAATCTTCTCATCTAAAATTACGTAATAGGTATTACTTCAATCGATGAAGGAAGGTGACTTTATAAAAGGTAATATTTTGTATAAGAAATTGATTAGACTGTTAATTAAATATAATTAAGATAAATGATCTAGTTGCCGGGTTGACCGAATATAAGGTTTAATTGGTTAACCTCACTTAAGAAAGTTGTTAATTAAATTAAGTAATTTGTTTTTCTTAATAAAAGTTGTGTTAATAATTACATGATGTCTCAATTTTAGATAATCCCACACCCAGCTTACGCGGGTCCAACTAGACATAGTCATCACAGGATGGCTGTGTCGCAATGTTTCTGTCGAGAGCTGAAACGTTTTCCCGTTTGGGGTGGTAGTTGGGAAGGGGGGTTTCCCGCTCAGGTATCGTCCACGTCACTTGACCATGATTCAAAATTACGTGGTCCGTCGCCAAAAGTCCTTGTGCAGCTAAACAGTGCGACGTTAATATTCACTCGCCAAAAAGCCCTACGTTCTCGCCAACGAAGGGCTGTTCACAGTTCATTAACACTGTAGGTCCGCCATATTTGGCGTGTTGGGTACAAATTGTGAATCTTTCAATAAAGAGAAACGGTCTTTTTTTGTTACTTTGTAACAGCCTTAAATATTAAAAATAATAAAATGACTTGTATAGCAACAGCATGAAAAAAAGTATTTAAGGTATATAGCAGAAGAATTAAAGAAAGAAATTACTGATGTTTTAAAAATAAATTAAGCAGCTTAAAAACTTTATAAAAAGTAATAGTTACGATGAACATTTTCATGAATGACTGTGTGCAATACGAACACGCCAAGTGATCGGATCGCCAAAAACTAGCGGGGCGGCTAAGCGACTCAAAAACTAGTTGGCGCCGAAGCGGCACGGAATGGAGGAAGAACCAGGAAGGAATCGATCACCAAAAAGGGACCATGGAGGGGGAGGGGAGGTGACAGTCAACACTGACCCTGTTTTGAATTGCAGTAGAGCCTTTGATGTTGTTTATGTATGAAATTAAATGTTTGAATGTAGAATTACGGCGGTTTGAGTGGAATCTTCGATTTTGCAGTGGCGTATGCATAGTTTTATTTAAAATGTGGATAACTAAATAATATACTATGTCCTCTGATAATTGGGTTTTCGTGATATAAACCTTTCGAGATGTCAAGATCCAAGCCTCGTAATCCCGCCAACTGGTCCGCCGCCGCTCGTCAAATTGGCATGTTTTCACACCACAAACATGAAATCTCAATGAAAAGCCATGTCATCAAATAGACTTTTTGCCAGATATGGGATTAAGGGTTCTTTGAAACCCAGATTCCAGAACAAATTTCCGTAGATTCCACTGACACTCGAGAGAGTAGAAGGCATGCGATCTGTTGCGAGTTACCATATTACCAAGTATTAGTATTTGATGATAGTATATTTAAAAGTGTTTAATAAAGTCTTGTTGTATTTATAACAGTGTTTCTCAAACTGTGCGAGCATATCGAAAATAAAAGATTAAAAAAAAATAATTAATTTACTCAAATGAATTAAAACAAAATACTTTCAGACCTAATAAAAATGCACTTTTACTCTGATTAGCTTATAGGCGATATTACGTCATCTCAAAAATAAAAATTTCTTCAATACCTAATTAGCTATCTTTGATCCTATAACCAAATAAAAAAACTTTTATTTGATTTCCTGTAATCCCATGGTAAAAGATTTTTATTACGTTTTCTTTTTAAACCTAAAATACTACTCTTTCAGAGAAAAACAAATCCCAGACCCAGAATCAAAAATTTAGGAACATAAAAAATTCATCACTGGAATTATTTTTGAAATACTGCACATTATAGTGTAATCTGTTTTTGCTGATCATTTGTTTGACCTTCTAAGTAATTGGTACAGTTATGACTCCTCTCTTATGCTTTTGTTTCTCATTTATTGAAGTCGTAAATAATGTATTTCTTTGTTGCGCTTTTTTCCACGCAAAAGAGTTTTATGATATTTGGAAAACCACGGAAAGCACTTTGAAGGATTATTTGGCCAAGACTTATTTTTATGAGTATTCTCAAACATACAAAGCATAATGAAAAACGTTTTACACAATCTTTTTTACCAGTAACATACATATTATCATATTGAATATACTTTTAACCCGAAAGTGGTCGCGCGGGACACACAGATCACGAAATCGTTCATTCTGGCAAAACTGTTTATTTGTTTCCAAAGAAAAATTGAAAAGTCCTTGAAAGTAGGTAAGTATACTTTCTCTTAGTTAAATTATTCACTGGAATCATGATTTATATCGTGTACAATAAAATAATTATAAAAAACGAGGATTGGGGTGACTCAATCACACCGCGTAATCATTAACGTTAGTATCGAGTGTGTGTCTGCCCCCGGGATAAAACATTTTGAAGTCTTCTCGCTTTAAATATTAAAAATAACACTATTATTCTTCATTGGAACATTATATTATTTTTCATTGTTTAACATTAATTCTAAATGCTAATTCTGTGAGGCTTAAAATTACAGTTCGCTTCAAACTAATTATAATATGAGCATTCATTTCAAAACATCATTTTACATTTTTGTAAACATTGTCGCGCATTTGGGTTTACTCTCCTGACAATTCAGTTATTTATCACGAATGTTTTAATTTTTTAAAAATGAGCTCGTTCGAAGAGCGGGCACTTCAGACAGTATAATTTTAATGTATCAATGCTGCACAAGGTATTTTACAACCAATTTATTAATACTAAATTAAGAGCAAGTTTAATAAGTATTAGCGACTTTCATGGGCTTGTCTTGCAGAGGAAAGTTTTTCAAAGGAAGGTTTACGATTAGAAATTGACACTCTGAGTACATTTTCTATATTTGGCTGAGATCTATATTTTGTCTTGAAAGCAGCCACCGCATTTTGCAATCTGTTCCAATTTAAAAATTCGAGAAAGAAAAATAAAATATGTATTACTTAAAAGTTACATATACTAAATTTAATATACTTATCTTATTAATTTGTACGGTTTATAATTAAGATCGTTTTGTAGCTTTAGCGTCAAAGTGCATTATTATTGCATTCAATACATTATTATTGTATAAGGGGGGCGCGATAAAAATTATGATTGAAAAGTGGGTTGCCAGCATTGAAAGTTTGAGAAGCACTGATTTATGAGGAAGTGTGGAAGTTAATGATTTGAGTAGTGAGTTATTCCATCCTGATCAAAACGTTAAATCACTAAGCATTCAATACTGGACTCGAATGAGTCCTTCAACATGCTATTATATTCCCTCTCATCAGAAGTTTAATAATAAGAATGGTTGAGAAAAATTGTGTTAAGCAGAGTTATGAATGCTTCTCTCTCTCTCTCCATCAGGGGATTGAAGATTTGAATTACCAAGTATTCAATACATGATTGAAAATTTTATGAATTAATTATGCTGGCCGCAGTCATTATTTGTCACCATCATCCCCCCACTCTTTCTTTTTTAAAACCAAGCCTTCCTAAGAATTTTGCTGCATGCAATACAATATTACCAGGTTATCAGTATCTTCATTAATATTTTGTTCTGATTGCTTAAGCGTAAAATAATATATAATACTTTTTTCAAGATTTTTAAAAAAATAATTTCAATGTTCTGATTTTTTAAGTAGTATTAACTGGAGTTTACTATACTCTTTTATTAGTTTGTATCTTAATCTCAGGTACTATTACAAACTAATTTGGGAATTGTGATTTGGCATGGAATATAAAAGAATGATTTATCCTTCTGATAATTTTCAAATTTAAAGCAATGGGTGCAAAAAAATTAGGTAAAAATGTGAAAATATGCTGTGTGTAATTTTAAGTTAAAATTTTCTAATTTTTTTTTAATACTGGCAGGGACGGAATTAACAAATTATTGACATATTGTTTACATTTCTAAATCTGTGAAACAAAAATTAAAATTATTCTTTTGGCTTTTTCCTTTATATCTTCAAATTCTGGATTGAAAAAAAAAAAAAAATACGTGAGGCACTCATTACTGGAATAGTCTTGTGTGTTCTAAGGAGTTTCATATTTTATTATATTCTTTTTCTCAGAGGGTAAGAATTCTGAGGGTCTTAAGCTCTCGTAACCTTTGCTGTTACTAGAATTCTCTTCGGACAGGTAAATAAATTACTATATGAATTATCTTTATAGATGTTAAGAATATATATATTTTATAGTATATATCATCATCATCATCGTTTCAATAAATATTATTGCATTTACTCCGAATTGAGCAATGTTGCAAAGATGTTTATCTAGGTAACAGTATTGCTTGCATATAACGCGCGCGCATTACTTTTCTGGTTATTTATAAATTTATAATAAAATATCATCTTGAATATCCTTCTTAACCCTTTCACTACCAATTTTTTTTTCTGAGAAAAAAATGAAATAAGTACTTAAATATATCAGTTACAATGCAAATATTGATAAAATTCTGAAAAAGGAAAAATTACTTACCAAAGGTAGAGGGATGAGTGGGACATTAGGTCCCATTGGAAACCCCGTGGGACACATGCGTCCCAGTGGTACTGAAATAATGATTGAGAATGGTGAAAAGGTTATTTTTACTCTTTTTGAAATATTTTGCTATAATAAGGATATAATAATATATATATAATGAGGATAAAATACGGATAAAATTGAAACTATAATAAGGATATAATAAACACCTTTGTATGGTTTTGAAAAACAGTTTTTTAAAAAGTCCCAATTTTGCACATTGTACATACAGTTTTTGTTTTTTTTCCTTTTTCATTTTGGGCCCGCATACACATCTTCTGGGAGTTGGACCTTCTACTAGCAAGTGATCGCATACATTCAGCAAAAGTTTTTGATGCATTTGAAGTTTACCAGTTCTTTTCCTCTTTACAGTTGCTTTTTTCCCCTTTTTCATCATCATTGCTTCGGCCATTGGGACAATAAATTGTAACAGAGGTATTTTTTTTGCTTAGATTTTTGGAAACAGTATGTATGCATTTAAAAACCGCCGTCAAAAAAAAGTTTATAAAACACTTTTTTCCACCATTTAGTAGATTTTCTGTCAAAGTCAAAACAGGTTTACTTTCTGATCAGACAGTTCAACCCTCCCATTATTTTATTATAATCGGCAATAGAAAACGGGACATTCGGTCTTTTTCTTCCTTCCATCTCTGTTCGTTCTACTTTTTGGATATCAGGCAGATGGCAATTGCTATAAAAATTACGATAACTTCCTTTGAATCTTGCCATCTTGTTGAAAAGTGTTCCATTGCGATTTTGGAGAAATTCAGACTCTCCTTTTAGCCAGTTTCGCACCGCTTCCAAATTTTGACATGTTTCTTCTTGTAGATATAAAAGGGTGCCAACAGAAAGGAAAATCAATGTTATTTTATTAGATTCACACTGGTAAAAAAATCTGTAAAAAGGGGGGGGCGTGACATCTGGATTTCAATTGTTGAGAAAAGTTGTAAAATTTCTCTCCCCCCCCAAATTTTTTGGCCGTCAGTATTCAAATCTTTCCCTGCATAAATGTTCATATCGTATGTGTACCCAGTCACAGAATCACATCTTTCCCATAATTTTATTCCTCTTTTGATTGGTTTTAGATGCAAATATTGTTTTAGGCCGGAATGGCCTTTGAATTTGACCATTGATTCTTCTATGCTTTGAAAGGGGGAATCCTGTCGAGCATTTAAAAATGGGTTTTTTTTAAAGCATTTCATTACCTCATCCATGTAATACGTCTTTGGAGCGTTTTCAGATTTTTTAGGGTTGTTGAAATACATTTTGCCGAACAGCAATTGACAGCTATTGCGAGAAAATTACACTGAATTGTCAGTGATATCAAGGAATACCAGTGGGACATGCATTCACAATAATACAAAGCATATTTAGCCCATGGGGTCTTTTTGGGAAAACTGCCTGGGGACAAAAAACCGGTGGTAAAAAGGGTTTTTAACAGTAAATTTAAAAACAAAAAGGATCTTAGTGCTCTAAACTCCTATCTATTTACTTCAAAATGGTTCTCTTTGTTTTATTCAAATTTCATCATACCTTTTCATTCAAATTCTCAATTCATATTTATTTCACGATTTCAGCCACTAGAATTGATTTATAAGCATAATATTTTGATATGTTTGAAGATATTTGTTAAAAATATGTATAAAAACACAAATTAAAGTTATTTCGAGGAAATTAAAAGCAACTTTAAACACACATTCTCGGTTGTACAAAGTAAGTTTTGAACAATATTTACTACTATTTGGAACTGATGAAAAAATAATTTTAAAATTAATCAAGGGAAGGAGAAATAAATTTAAGACACAATGTGTATTTTACTATTCCACTAAAGCACAGGCAAAAATTATCTATCTGTTTCAAATTCAAAATTCAACATTTCGGAAATGAATAAGTAGGTAGAGAAAAAATATTGATGCACGGGTAAATAAACTGAATTTCATTTTCTGTATGAATCTTTATTTTGAGCTTCAAATATTTGTTTTAATTTACTGTTTAAGGCAGAAAAAATTTGTTGCTAGTTATTTAAAAGAAGTGAATTAATTTAATTAAAATAATTATTAAAATTATAATTTAACATACCTTTTTAAAAAGGGTTAAAATAAAATTTTTAAAATTTTTTTTAAAATTTTTTGTGAATTTTTAATGAATGATACTTATTTAAAATTTAATGTTAGAATAAATTAAATAAATTAAATGGCAGGTTAGTTATTGAAATAATTCAGCTACATTGCGTTAACTAAATTTATAGTTAAAACATTTTTTTTTTTTTTGCATATTAGGTAACCTTCGTTAAAATTTTAACTTCAGAATATTTGTTTATATTTCCTGTTTAAACAATTGGAACTTTTTAATGAAAGTTTTCAATTAATTTAAGTTAGTGCACTGATTGTAGATATATTTAAGTAGAATGAATTGAATTAAAGTACCAAATTTTTAATGGTGTTGACATAAAAGAGCAGACAAAAGCTTGCGCTTATCTATGGAATTGTATATGTTCGGATGTGGCAAGTATAAAGGTGTTTAAACTGTGAGACAAACAGGAACAAAAATAGCCTTCACACGTAATTGGAGATATTTTTAATATAAATGCATATTTTGTCCATTCCATTTGGTACCAGAATTCTTATGTGCAAGAAATATAAAGAATTTCTAGATATCATCTGAAAAATTGATTGAATTTTGATTGGATAGTACTTGAGAAAAATTGCGCTTATTTGTAGTAATGAATGTTTTAGACTGACCGTTTCTTCACTACATAAATATCTTCTAATCACAGTCATTACATATAATAATTTTGAACCAGGATCAGATGACGAAGTTTAAATAAGAGCTAATGTCCCATTCTTCACGTCTACGCAACACTAATTTGAGGACTTCGGACTCTGAGTGGCATTAATGGGCATCGTCCACTTTACGTGATGGGTCCGTAGTGGAATTAGGAATCAGGTTGACTAAAAAATTTCTGGTTCTGGGGGAAAAAAACCTAGTACGCAATGGCTGAAATTTAAAACTTCTGAGAAATAAAAGATTTAACCTCTTCAAAGAATATTTAGATTATTTTTTTCAATTCCTACAATTACTTCACTTTCTTCATTATATATTTATTTATTTATATTTATATATATCTTGTTGAAATTTTCATTCGTTTATAAAATACCTTTTATTCATCCACTCAAGTTCAAATACATTTTTTAAACTTGTAGTGGATGGCACTTGATGTTAATACAGTTTTTTTTAAATATTAATCCATCAATTAAATTAATAAAATGATTAAATAGTAACAAACAAAAAAAATAGTCCAAAACCATATATAAAAAGGAAAATCGCTCACTGTGTCCCTGTAGCGTAATTGGTAGCTTGTTGGACTTCTAATTCAAAGGTCGTGCTTTCGAAACCTACCTGGGACGGGCCATTTTTTTGAAAATGTGATTTCTTTTTACTATATTATTTTATTGGAATAATTAAATTTAATTAATCAATAAATAGTAACAAGCAAAAATAATAGTCCAACACCATATATAATAAGGAAAACGGAAAATTGCAAGGAAAATCGCTTTCTATTTTGCCACTTAATATTGTGATTCTGTCATATTAATATACATATTTATATTAATTATAATTATTTAATAAAAGTAATTAAAATAACATTTTTCTTTGTTGCCTTAAGTAGGAATTGAATTGAATTATGTTTCGAAAGGTTGAAGGGCATAAGTTGTTTTGTTAGGAGTATCAATATAAATCTGTATGATACATTCATCAAGAAAATCTTAAAAATACAAGGAAGTTCTACTGTAATTTAAGAAAGAGTTATTAATAAATGATTATTAACTAGAGTTTTCGAGAAATACTCTTTTTTTTTCCTGTTATCATCGGATTCTAGCTATTGGTGGCTGCTTAGGATTTACTTCTTTAAGAAAATAATGGGCTCCAAAGCTAGCAAAAAAAAAAAAAAAAAAAAAAAAAAAAAGCTTTATTACTGGTTTTTCATAGCTATCTAGTCTTCATAACTCTAATAAGGAAGATTTTTATGGTTTTATTTATTAGTATAGTATAAACAGTTGTAAAATAGATAGTAAATATCTAACTTCAATTATTACCAAAGTTACGACCAACGTGAATATCTTTTTTTTAAGACCATATCTTTTTTTTCTCCCACCACTGTAACTTTTTAACTCTTATCTGATAGAATAATAAATTGGAAGGAAAAATATTTAAAAAATTACATCGAGTACTCTGCAAACTGTAGTAAATACTTTTATCACGTGATGTAAATTCATCAAAAAAATTTATTGATTCGACAAATGTATTAATAACTTTTTACTGAATGGTAGTTTTTCTGTGTTATTTCTTCAAATATTATTTTTAAAAATCTTCCATAAATAATAATTCTGAGTTTTAATAAAATTACTTAATTCGTATCCGTTACCTGTAATTCTTGCGCAGAATGTTCCGGTGCATAACATTCAGTTTTGTTATGACGAATCATTACTAAGGAAACGTAATATGAATTTTTAGTTGTCTGCTGAATTCGCAATCAAAATGCTTATGTAAACAACTTGTTCAGAACCACTTTCGATATATTCTGGAGAACAAACCGAGAAAAACTTTCCCGGATAATAATTTAAGATGTATAAAGCTGTAATTTTAATTGGAGGACCTCAGAAAGGTACTTCTTTACTGTACTTAAACGATTTGCCTTTCATGATTAGATTTTTTTTATTGCTGAATAAGTAATTGTGCATTTTTTGAATAGATTATGTGTGTACTTTCTTTCATTATCTACTCGAAAGTTTTCATAAATAGATATAATTCAAATTTGAGTAATTTTCAATTTTTTTTAAAGAAATTCTAAGTTTTTTTTGAAGAAAAAACGGGATTTCAAAATACGAATTATGATCTATTTTGTTAAAATCAAAGTAATTATGTACTTTTATATAGGTTAATCAAGAAATTTGTGCATTATAGGTACAAGATTTCGGCCTCTTTCATTTGACATCCCGAAGCCTTTATTTCCTGTTGCTGGTGTTCCCACTATTCAACATTTGATCGAAGCATGCTGCAGAGTTCCAAATCTCCGAGAAGTTTTACTCATAGGATTTTATCAAGTTGATGAATCAATAAATCACTTTATACTATCAATGATGAAAGAGTACAATATAAGTATTAGGTATGATTACAAATTAGTGTTATTTGAAAAACTATTATATATAATTGATATTTATTAAGCTATATGTGAAGTATATAAAATAAAATAATTTGGATCTCAATAAATGTTTAATAATTCAGAGTGGCAATCCAATTATCATATTTCACATTTTGGATATGACAAACAGTTTACTTGTTAAATCATTACTAACTTTAAAAGGGAAAGATGGGCTTACTGGAAGACATCAATCAAAAACTGCTTTATTTGAAATTGATGTGAAATTCTCTTGTGTCTAAAGCTAGCTTGTTTTAAAATTAATCATGGGTATGTATTATTTTTTGTTAGATCTGAGATACTTAACATTTATAATTTAAAAGTCAAAAATGTTATCCAAGCTTAAAAACATAAACTTTAGCTGTAAGATAAGCTAATTTATCCTACAGATTTCTGTACTACATAATTTAAACAAAGGCATAGTTAAGTTAAACATATGGGTATCCTTTTTCTCGCATTGCTAACAAAGTAATCATGGATCGAATCAAATTTTGAACTTATTATGGTCTAATTTTTAAGCTTCAACTAACTTAACTGCTTTACTTTCAATATGAAATATTATGCAATTTTTATTCAAAGGAAATATTAGTTATCTCATTGCTAGCAAAAATGCTGTTCTTTTGCTATCCAATTAAAACAATTCATAATTTGAAATGAAAATTTACTGAAAATGTTGTATCAGTTAAATATTAGGGATGCATATACAATATTAAAATAAATGGCATTGTTCAATTCAATTTTGGTGTATCTGTTGGGGACAAATTATTTGGCTTAAAAAGGTATGATACGTTCACCCAAATGGTAACCCTGTTATTATTTAACAGCATATTATTTAATATTTTCTTTTTGTCTAGAGAAACAATGTCTAACATTCATTAATTTTCATTTTTTCCCCATAAAATTGGAATTTTCTTCAGAAAGGTAAATATCTGCATGTTCTACATAAAGACCATTTTGTTCTGTAATTCTGAACTGAAATTATCATGAGAAAAGAGAAGAAAATGTATGTTTTCTCTAAGTTTCTCAATGGTAAACTGATACACAAAAATTCCATTTCATTCTACTTGTCAGTAAACAAAAACTGTATAATGTTCTTAATAAGATCTGTAATTTTTTCCATTCCTTTTGGTCCCTTTCCTTGTACATTTTTTTGCAAAATTTCTTTTCTTTTTGTCATGTTACTTAGATGGGATGCCATCTTATTTCATGTTTGACTTCTAAATTTGAAAATAGCTCTTTGGCACCATCTTGTTGCAATTTTAAAAACGTAGCAAAGAGGTGCACCAAAATAGGATTTTGCGTCTGTAGTAATTTTTAATGTTTTTTGAAAACATACTGATAGCTTTTTTTCTTTTGCAAATCTTTCTATTTTTGAAACTTATTTTTAAAATATTAAAAGTTATAATTCTTAATTCAGACTATTTATATTAACATTTTAGTAAATTTCAGAATATAAAAATTAACATTTGAAGTGTGTAATAATTTTATTTTAAAAATGTGATTGAAAAGTTGTAACAAAGAAAAAAAAGAAAGAAAAAAATCTGTGGTATTTTAACAATGTACTCAAAGGGAGGGATTCAGTTTTTAACCTGTATCCGAATTTTTATTTAAAACTACATTTGATACTGAATGCTATCCTTTCCCCTTCATAATTCATGAGCATTATTATTTAACAAAGTAGACTAAATTGCTTCCTAAAATATTTATAAAACAAGTTTTCTAATTTAGCATTCTTACCATCAGATAATATTTTCATTATAACTGTTAATTTTACTCAAATAGTTTTTTTGTTTCAAAATTTGTCTTTCATTTTTTTTTTATTCATGAATCATTATTTTACTATATGTGTGTGTTATTTTGTATAAGTCATAAAATCTTGGTACTTATTTTGGGTGCAAGTCAAAGGAATTAAAAAAAAAGATTTTAAAACTTTTCGCAAGCATTACTACTAATAAAATATTTTGCATTAACTCAACATGATGCATAGTTTCTTATAGATATTTGGCCTTTTATTTGATTAAATCTCTTTAGAATATGAAGTATGAATTTTTAATATTCTTAAGTTTTTTTTTTATTAAAATATTGTTTTGCATTAAATTTATAATATATGAATAAAAAAATATATTTCAGATTAAATGAAGGGATTATACACAGTTTAAATAAATGATTTTTTAAATTTTTATTAACAATATTGAACAGGTATGTGTTAAGTATCATAAAAAGATTTACTTGTGAATAAAATTTTTTAAAAAATTTAAAAATGAAGATATTTATACTATATTTAAAATTCTTTAGGAATTTTTATACTTGTTACTTTTGTACTTACTGTTCTAAAGTCAGTTTATTAACCCTAACATAGTTGAAGATTTAAATGGTAAAAATTAGAGGACTAAGACATTGGGAACTTAGTTGTAAGTTATAACTGCCCTTAATACTCTGCATTAATGAAATTATATTAACCATTTTCATGATAAATATGTTTGGTTTTAAGAATAATTTAATGTTTCTAATATTGTTATATCAGTAATATTGTAGAAATAATTTCAATATATTTCGTACCTTTTTATGTACCATATGAAGGAAAATACTTGTTTATGTTTATGCTGCAAACTACTTCAGTGTAGCTATACATGTTCATTAGGTATCTTCAAGAGTACACTGCTCTTGGAACCGCTGGTGGAATTTACCATTTTCGAGATCAAATTCAAAGTGGAGATCCCGAAGCATTTTTTCTGATCAATGGGGATGTTTGTGGAGAATTTCCTTTAATAGAAATGACTAAGTTTCACAAAGAAATAGGCAAAGATGGTTTGATAACTGTCCTGGGCACTGAAGTAAATTTTATTTCTTGTTCTTCTAGTTAGTTAACTTTAAAATGATAATTGAAATGAATGATAGTGTTATGCAATATTTTTTAGACTATACGGAAATGACTGAACAATTTCTGTGATAGTTATTGATATCCTTTGAAATTTTGTTAAACTAGTGCTTAGTATAATCTGAATTTTTTTTTAGGTTTTTTTCCTCCTTATTTCTGTTTCGCATTTCTATAATTTTGTGTTGATTATTTCTTGACTGATATTTGGTAATTATTTTAGCTCTGAAATATATTGTGCAGAATAAAAATTCTGAATTATAATTCTATATTTATCTTTTTATGTATTGTATTTCATATCTTGGTTTTGTGTGAATTCATGTGTTGGTACAAAGATGAGCTTGTATGTGTGTGCTAAAGATTTTTTATTTTTTTTAAATTTTGTAATGTCAGTTCAAAACTGGTAGAAAATTTTAGGAATATTTTGTCAAGTTACCAAGAGAGGAACTAATTTGATATCGGGGGTAATAGCGCCAAGCAGCGCTTCTTGTTGCTGGATTGGAATCCAATATGGCGGCCTAGCGGTAATTTAATGATACACAATAATTTTAAAGGATTGTTATGAAATACATTGAAATGTATTTCAAATAAAGGATATAGGAAAAGATTGAGAATAACCTAGATAAATCAATAAACAATATCAATAATATGTAATAAAAAGTAACATGTAGTAATAATAGTATTATAAGCAGCATATAATAATCTTATATTATTTTATCATAATTATATATAATATTCATATAGTACAATTTAATAAGTTATTAGAAATAATAATCATATAATATAATTTAACAGTAATTTTTTATAAAAAAGAATAATCGTTGAATTGTAAAAAAATAAAAATAATGCACAAGATTACTCGTATTACATAATTATAAAGAAGTAACATAAGAATAGCTATATAAATAAATAACAAAAATAGTTATAAATAAATAACATAATAATTATATAAATAAATAACAATAATAATTATAAATAATAATTACAAATAAATGACAAAATATATAATTATAAATAAATGTTAAAAGAAACACTTATAAATAAAGAATATTAAATGATTATTACACATAGTAGTAATTCCATTTTTGTATTACATTATGAATAAAATAATTACATAATGTATGTTAAAATTAATTAAGAATTCTAATTACAAAATAGTGAAAGCTTGCAATGTAAAACTTGCACTGCAAGTTCCTTTAACGAATTTCATCGAATGAAGAATGTAAAAAAAAATATTTTTAAAATGTAAAATAAAATGAAAATAAACGATTTATAGTGATAATTAAAAGCACAACACCTATTCTTCTAAGAAAAAAATATTATAGTACTCACTCATTTTAGAAATATCTATATTCAAAAATAGCAGAGAATTAAACAGAAGACGCAAGCAATAGAAAAATTACTCTGAAAATGGTTAAATTTTTTTCAGATTATATTATATACCAGGTTACCATATTGTAATGTTATTGCTCATCTTGGCGAACATAAACAACAACTTGGTGCTATTACTCCTGATATCAAACTAGCACCCCAAGAAAAATCACCAGAAAGAATGGGGAAAAAAAAAATATATTTTTATCATAAAATTGACAACTTTGAATAAATTTTTCAGAAAAAAATATATTGCTGAAAAATTTTCTGTTTTAGGTAAACATTAAAAATAATCAAAGAATCTTTTAGTTTACTAGAGAATTAAAGAAATGTTTGTTTTATCATGGTTGATTTGAGTTAGTGCATCTATTTTAGCATAAAGGAAAATTTGGTAGTACATTTAACAGTAATTTTGGGACATATCTGAATTTTTGATAAATCAAGGTTGTTTCTGAGGATGCTTTGCATCTATCTGATTAAATTTTTGGTTTGCTTAGAATATCCTTCGCTTAAATGAAAAATGAATTCATAGATAACAGTTATTCCAGTTGATTTAAATGGTATTAGCAAAACCATGGATTTAATAGGTAAAAATGATGCAAAATTATACAGAATCAAGTTGTTGCTAGGGGCATAGCAAGAAAATTTTTCATGGGATTAGTTTTTTATTTATTTTACTTCACATCTCAAAATTAAATTGAAATTTTGTTGGTTATTTTCAAGGTAGAAATAAACAATGTGAAGTGTGAGATTTTGAATATTAATATTTTCTGAAAAGAGATGAAGTATGAAACACACAACTTTTACTTAATTGGAAGTTTCTGTTTTAAAATTTCACTCTTCAGCAATTTTTATGGGGGTGACCCCAATCCCCCAACCCCAATATCCTCCTCTCATTAGTTGTTGGTGATGGATAAACTACATTTGCATTGATATTGCAGGGGGAATGAGAGTTAAAGTAATGTGAAATCTCTCTGGTGTAATTAATATGAAACAAAAGAATTCGGTGTCAATAACAAAAATTTGGAAACTATGTTTACAGAACCAGCGAATTTGTTGATTGAGGAAATTAGGATTTTTTCCTTCAATTTTGGTTTGTATTAATTTTCTCAAGTTATGATTTAAGTGTTTGTTTATCCACATCTAACATAACATATTCAGACTACATGAGAATTTCTATGTAGTCAGTAGAAATACTGAACATAGTGTATGATGAATCTCCATTCAAAAAAATATTTAATAAGCTAGATTCAGCAAAAATTCTATATAGTGAAAAATGGTGGGGCTTGTGTACAGTAATCTAAATATAGAGTATCAATCATCAGGGAATTATATAAGTGTTAATAAAATGAGTACTTACGAAAATCCCTTACTGGTTTGCATATTGCAGTTTTTTCAGATTTCAAATTCTTTGAAAGATTTTTCATCAACCAAATTTGTAAACATGTGTAAATAGATCTTTGAATCTACATTCTATAACAAAAAAAAAAACGATGCACCAAGAACAAGTTGTCCAATAGAGACAAAAATTGGTGGGTAGAAAGATAATGTTCAGAAAAGAAATTGATTAAAATTTCAGAAAAATTGAATTGTTTATTTCAGAGTTAAATAGTTACAAAGTAACAAGCTCAATAAGGTGCTAGAGGTGTTCACCTCTAGCCTGGATGCAAGCTGACACACAACGTGGCATACAATAACAAACCACCTTGATGGTCTCCTGCAGTATTTCTTGCTAAATTTGGTCCAATTGTCAGGCCAGGTCATCAACATTCCCTGGTCGCCTTCTCATTATATCTGATGCAGTTGCCTTCCCATTATATCTGAGACATGCTTGATTGGAGAGAGATCTGGCTGGCCAAGGAAGTGTTTGACACGCTCTAAGACATTTCATAGCAACATGTGCCTTATGTGGTCTGCCATTATCTTGCTGTAAGATAAGGCCAAGGAGCAGCAAAAGGAAAAATATCACAACAGTTCTCAGAATGTCGTTGACGCACCACTGTGCTGTAAGTGAAGTTCAAAGGGGTCCGGCTGTCAAAAGAAATGGCATCTCAGACCATAACCCCTGTTTGAGAGCCTGTGTGGCATGCAGTAGTGAAAGCAGGATCAGCACGCTGCCCTGGGCATCTCCAGACATGTCTTGGATGATCGTCAGGACACGGAAGCGGAATTTGTCGCTAAACATTATAATTCCCCAGTCAGCATGATTCCAACCTGATAGAGCCAAGCACCACTGTAATCTGGCTCGACAGTGTATAGCCATGAATGGCAGGTGTGCAGCAGTCTTCACGAGCATAAATTTTGCTTTATCAGCCATCTGTGAATGGTCATGTTGGACACTTGTGTGCGGGTTGCATGTCTGATGGCTGATAACAATGAATCAGGCTTTGTGACAGCTAATCTGACAGTCAATCTGTCTTCTGGATCTGCTGTGGCCCTAGGTCGACTGCTACCATCATGTTGCTGCAATCTGTCTTTGTCCACCTGTTCTTGCCAGCATCTTCTAATGGCCGCATCTCTTTGACCCATATGACGAATGATTCTCCAATTTGCCCAACCTGCCTCTTTCAAACTCTGACAGTTGCTCATGAGGAGCTTGAATTCTGCGTCGAGGCATTTTTTCAGTCATTGAAAGGTATCCTAAATATCAATGCAAGGGAAAATTCGACCTTTAGATTTAGAATTGCTTCTTATAGACACCTGCTGAGTGCGCAGCTCCGATGCACTGCAGCCCCCGCTATTCATTCATTGGTTATCAAATTTTAATCATTTGTATGTTTGGTACAAATGTCTTTGCATACGAAAAATTTCATTACAATTGGTAACTCCTTCTTGGTGCGACGGGTTTTTTTTTGTTACAGAGTGCTATTTGATAATCTCAATTTAATTCTTTTTACTGATATCAAACTGCAGTGGAATGGCTGTTTCTGAGTACATGTGATCGCTTATTCATTTGTTAGTACTTGTCCTTTCTGGACACACACACTAAAAATTTGGAAAAAATTTATACTCTTAGGTTTAAATAACAATAAATGGAATACATTGCTTTTATGTAAAACAGGTGGAATGCAAACTAGTGGGTAGTGTTCTGTAAAATTTGAAGAAATGCTATCAGTAGTGTTGACAACAGCAATTTAGGAAAGAGTGACTTTTGCTAAACATTGATATCTTCCTGTGCTGCACGGCATACAAAACTACATTGCTGCCATCAGATGCCTCCACCTTACAATAATCATTTCTCCTATTACAGTCTACTTCAATAATAAGCTTCATTCTTCAACAGTTATTTGTGTCATGTATGCTGCGATTTTCTTTTTCATTCTGTACTACCTAAAGTGACACAACTAAAGAAGTGCGTTAAAGATGAGAAATGACAATTTCAGTCCAAGTGGCAGGATGTTTATTTTTTTCTTGAATTTAATGGAAAATCTCAGTGTATTATCTTTTCTCAAATCTTAAGTGTTTCTAAGGAGTATAATGTGAGTTGGCACTATACCAGCTTGCATAAATCAAAATACAACCAATACCAGGGAAGTGCTAGGAGTTGTGTGGTTAATAATTTAAAATTGAAACTAACCAAACTGCAGAATTTTTATCGTCAACTATTGGACACTGCTGATTTGAAAGCATTTTATGAGATGCTTTTAGAGCTAGCTGAAATCAATTAAAAAAATGTGTTGTAAAAGTGGTATCTTCATTTGAAGATAATAAGATATCTGTTCATAAATATTTTGAAACAGTGTCCATATCTCATTTGGCTATAAGTAGAAAAATTAATGATTTATAAATTGAGAACTTTCAAATACCCTCGAGGGCTTTTTGGAAAATAGGGAATTTTACTCTGTCTCTAAATGAGAGCATAGATATAGCTGACATCTGCCAGTTCTTTATCTTTGTCAGAACAATAAATGGAGAACTCTAAATTCTTGAAGAGCTCTTGAAATTAAAATGATTTGATACTAGCACCAAAGGTATTGGCATATTAAACACACTGGACAATGTCATTTCTAAATGTAAAGGTTTGAGGAAGTGCTCTGGAAATTGCATCAGATGGAACTGAAGCAAAGGTTGGACGTAGAAGTGTGTTAGTAGGTCTATGTAAAGAAAAACTCAGAAAGTGTCTGTTTTTCCACTATATGATCCACTGTAAGGCTATAGAAAAATTATTAGGTCCAGTGCAACTATGAAAAAAACAACTGCTGTAATGTTGAGTAAATATAAATTCTGGAACAATGGGCATTTAAAACCAAAGGCAAAGGACATTTATTGCATTCCTAGAAAATTTGGAAGTTGAGTATGGGGACATTTCATTGTACTTTGAAGTGCACTAGCTAAATGCTGTAAATTACCTGTTACAGTTTTTTTGGATTAAAAAATATTACTTTTCTCAAAAATGAAATAATTTTGCATGAGTATCTAAATAAACAGGAAGAAATCCAGTTTTTTAATTATCATGCATTCCTGACAGATACATCTCGTCTCAATGCTTTAAGCCTTAAAATAAGGTAAAAAACGAGATATCCCTCAGCATTATGTACATATTAAAGGCTTCCACACATACAAAACTTGTAATGCAAATTGAAATAATGGCAAATAATACAACAAAGCATACTTCCCATCTTGCAGATGTTGGAAAAAATGACATAAAATTTAGTATGTTTCATGAAATAATATTTGATATCAAGAAAGAGTTCAATGTGACAGATTTCAAGGACTTTGAATCCATTATTTCATAATTTACTAAAAATTTTTTTGTTCATTTATTCAAATCCCATGTTTTATCTGTAATTTTACTGTACAATATCTTTCCCTGTTTAATCATTGCTACTTTGAGATTGGTGTAGGAGTGAAGACATACAAATAAAATGTTTAGGTGTCATAAAAATACTTAGTAAATTCGATAATTGGCTAATTATACTTGTTATATGCTTATGTGAATGACTAGTTACTAAAAAAATATTTTTCATGTGTTCCATTATTACATGGATAATATAAAAATAATGCATATAATAGAAATAGAGATTAATAAAACTGCAAACTATGTTAATCTAATAACTTTACATTAATTTAATTATTGGACTATATGTAAGTATTAAATATATTTTCTTTTGCAATTTAACTAATTGTTTTGAAGCTCTTTAAAAGCTGTTCTTTTGATTGGTGTAAAAACTAATTTAATAATTATTAATATTTAAGCTTCTTATTTATACTGCTGGAGAAAAAAGGGTCTGTTTATATAAATTACTGAGACTTAATTCTTTAAGAAAATCAGCAAAAATGTGGTCTAAAGTCGATTCCTCTTCCCCCTTCTTACTTAACACGTCATACTATAATCACTGTTAGGCTAGCTTTCTTGTGGCTTTTCTCACTGGAAAAAATATTCTGTCAAATAGTTATCAGTTTTTAGTGAATTTTTTTCATTCAAGAACTGATCATTTTATAAGAAAGCATTTAACTTGTTTTATTGTATTAAGCTTTTATTTAAATTAAATTTATTGAACTGTGACTGATAGTTTTTAAGTGAACTCAGAATGTAATGTATCTCATTATTTCAGGCAACACGACAACAAGCTCAACAATATGGTTGCATAGTTGAAGATAAAAGTTCACACAAGGTAATTAGTTTCTTTTTATCAGAATGATTAAAATTCATTTTTATTTTTACAAATACTTGAGGGGAAAACTATTTGTTAGGGGTAATTTGTTATTAATAATATTTTTTGAATTAATCCATTTTATTTACCAAATAAATATTATTTAGCAATGCAAATACATTATAGTTTTGGTACAAAATTTCATAGTTGATTGAAATCTTAAGTTGCAACATTAAAATTGTTTAATAAATAAGAGTAAAGAAGACTTTCATTGAAAAAAATTGTTATTTTTGCTTCATATTCAATTTATTTTTAAAAAAAGGAAAAACAGGCTTAGGGAGAAATCAAAACTCTAGTGGGATACAGATTTGATTTATTGTACAAAGAAGTCATTTTTGATAGTATTTTTTCAATTTTTTGAAATTGGAATTTTCAAAATGAAACTTTCCTCAAAGTTAGTCATAAAATTGACACTTTTTAATTTAGGACAGTCAAAAAATTTATAGAGAGTATGTGAATTCAAAGTTAAAGGTGCATTTTTTTTTTTGAATGTTGATAACAAGAAAAGAGTTCTTTTTTTATTTTTCAGTGTTTTTTTTTTAAATCTATTGACCCTTACAAGATCATAAGGTTGCTAAGAGTAAATATTATTATTTGTCAATTTTAGTTTGTTTAACCGTAGAATAAATAAAAATTGTAAGAAAAATACATAAAAGGTAGTTTTTTGGATCAATCTGTCAATTCTATTTTGATTAATGTGTAGTTTTATGAAACATTTACTCAAATATTCTTTATTATTACACAAAATTGCACTTATCAAATAAGTGAAAATGCGAGTAGACATAATGATATAATATTACATGACAAAATAAACTGAGATAAGAATACAGTCTGCAAATGTTTTATCATTGATGCTAATTGATTTGATAGTTTTTTAGACATTCCCTTTTACATATTGCTTTCAGCTTATTTTCTATTTTTATATTCAGTATAAAATGTGTAGAAAAGGTTTATTATGACAATGACCAATTTTAGCATTGGGAAAATATTTTCCATCAGTTGTTTCTAAATATAAAAATAGTTAATAAGTTATAAAATAAGAATTGAAGATATCAGTTATGATTACATATTATAACTGATTCCTTTTTCTTTTAGATTGTCCATTATGTTGAGAAACCATCTACTTTTGTGAGTCAGATTATTAACTGTGGTGTTTATTTGTGTTCTTTGGGTATATTTTCGTATTTGGCTACTACTTTTAAGCAGAAACAACAAGATTATTACAATGGGTAAGGATCTAATTACTTAAATAATATTTCTAATCCAAACCACAATATTTATATTGTATTTTTAATCACAACGTAAATTAATGAATTTTTTAATTTTAAGGCTGTTACAAATGCAACATGCATGTACATTTTTGCCTATAATAAACTGTAAAATAGTTATTGTTCTTTAAAAATGTGTATTTGATTTAAAATTTTCAATTAAATAATTTTTTCATACTTCAGATTTATGGTTAGTGATTAAAATAACATTTTAAATAAAATAATTATATTGGTCACATCATAAATTTTAGGGAAAATAATTGGTATTTAATTAATGATGTATTGTCGAAGGCTTGTTTTTCAATTTTTTTGGTTTAGTAAAAATTTGATTTGTAATTTTGGAACTAGTTTGTTATCGGGGTAATGGTGCCAAGCGCTGCTTGGTGAGATAAAGATCACGCCAAGCAGTGCTTCTTGTTGCGGGAATGGAATCCAATATGGCGGCCTAGCGGTAATTTAATGATACACAATAATTTTAAAGAATTGTTTTGAAATGTATTGAAATGTATTTCAAATGAAGGATATAGGAAGAGATTGAGGACAACCTAAATCAATCAATAAATAACTAATGAATATCAATATAATATAATAAAAAGTAACATGTACTAATAATAGTATTAAAAGCAGCATATAATAATCTTATAATATAATTTTATCATAATTATATATAATATTCATATAGTATGATTTAATAACAATTTTTTTTAATAATGATAGTATTATTTAATAGTAATCATAAAAAAGAATAATCATTGTATTGTAAAAAAATAATGCATAAGAATACTCGTATTACATAATTATAAATAACATAAGAATAGCTATAAATAAAGAACAAAAATAGCTATAAATAAATAACATAATAATTATAAATAAATAACATAATAATTAT
>BMAV01004462.1:937778-960652 GCA_019973955.1 Trichonephila inaurata madagascariensis | reverse complement strand
TATAAATAAATAACATAATAATTATAAATAAATAACATAATAATTATAAATAAATAACAATAATAATTATAAATAAATTACAATATTAATTATAAATAAATAAAAAATGTATAATAATAAATATAAATAAATATTAAAAGAAACAAATAAAAATAACGAAGATTATATGATTATTTCATTTAGTAATAATTGCATTTTTATGTTACATTGTCAATAAAATAATTGCATAGTAATATTTATAAATAAATATTAAAAGAAACAATTAAAAATAATGAAGATCATATGATTATTACATATAGTAATAATTGCATTTTTATATTACATTATCAATAAAATAATAGCAAAATAATATTTATAAATAAATATTAAAAGAAACAATGATAAATTGCTAAGATTATATGTTTATTATATATAGTAATAATTGCATTTTTATATTACATTATTAATAAAATAATTGCGTAATATTTATAAATAAATATTAAAGGAAATAATTATATAAAACTAAGATTATATGATTATTACATATTGAAATAATTGCATTTTCATATTTTACATTATTAATAAAAATATGATATATGTTAAAATTAATAATGAATATCAATTACTAAGTACTGTAAGCTTTCAAAATAAAACTTGCACTTCAAGTTCCTTCAACGAATTTCATTGAACAAAGAACGTAAAAAAAAGTTGCATTTTTGAAATGTAAAATAAATCAAAAATAAACTATTTATAGCGATAGTTAAAAGTACAACACTTATTCTTTTAAGAAAAAAATATTCGAGTTCTCACTCATATTAGAAATATCTATATTTGAAAATAGCACAAAATAAAACAATAAAATAGAAGAATTACACTGAAAAGGGTTAAATTTTTAAGGAAATCGTCTGAAATTAATAAAGTTACCGCGGGAAAACCAATAAAAGTTATTTCTAATATACGTTATCCCCTTGGCAACCACATCGACAGATGATGAAAATATTAAGGAAACCATATTGTAATGTCATCGCCCATCTTGGCGAACATAAATAACAACTTGGCGCTATTACCCCGGGTATCAAACTCGCACCGTAATTTTCAGTGAAATAATACATAAGGCAACAGTAAAAAATAATACCCATCTTTCATTAATAGCCCTTTATGTCTTCCTTGAGCATATAAATTAATGAATTTTATAATTGCTGTTTTTAATAGATTTTGAAAAGATAAAAGGTTTTTCTTTTCAAAAATTGTTTATTGAAATGCATGTTAGTTATATCAGATGTACAGAAAGTTTCAATTAAAATTTTTGTAGTTGCTTTTGTTTCATCTTATCAAAGTGATTTTATTTATATTCATACTATTTTTCAAATTTAATAAATGTCGTGATTTTTCAAAGCTTTATTAAAAGGCAAAAGAAAACTTTTTCCTTTGCCTTGTCTCTAGAAAAGTTCAGCATATTTAAAGCTGTAAAATTTTGAAATTAATTTTGGAACTTAGTTTTTGACAGTTAGAATTTATTGAATTCTCAAAGACTGATTAGTATAGTGGAAGCTAGTGTTTTTTATATTGATTTTATTTTGAAAAATTCATTTTCAAGGAATATTTAACAACTAATATTAAGTCTGTATCAACTAATTATTAAAAAAAAAAAATTCTGAATTTTTACTGTACTCGCAATGTTTTTCTTCTAGTAGAGTATAAACTTGAATATATTTAATGTAGAATTATTTTATGATGAATTATTGATGTCTATTAGGTAAAACATCATATGGTGAGCTTTGCGTCATCCTTTCTCCTTGTGGCCTGACTATTTAGTCTGAAATGAAATGGTTAGCTGATATGAAATAAATTTTTATAGAACTGTATAAAGTGGTTTTTAAAATGTGTATCTGTTTTAGATTTATGTATATCAATTTAATTATATTAAAGCTTTTCCCAATCTTTTTTATTTATTTATCAAGGGATATGAGTACAAGTAAAATATTTTTTTGTCTAATATCTTTCTCTAAAATCTGAGATTTGAAAAAAATCCGAAATTTTTTCATCGTAGAAACTGGTAAAAAAGAAAAATGTTTTCCAGACCATTGGATATACTACACTTAATGATCAATAAATATGACATGAAAAAAAGCTTAGTGGAATTGGCATATTTAATTTGTTGAACTTGACATTTTTCGCTTTGGAAGTTTCACAAATGGTGCTATTAAATTTTTGAATCGAAATTGTTCTGGAGTTCCATCTGTTCATTTTTTTTTCTAAAAAAAATGCTTCATGATCAATTTTAAGTTCTAAAATTTGATATATTTTTAATACATTTTGATTGTTTTATAGATCAAACATACTCTGGGAAGTGAAACATCTAATAAATGTATTCTGTATAGTCCACTAAAATAATGATCTAAATGCTTTTTTTTATTTTATTGATAAGCAATGTGTATAATCTGCTAATATAATTATCTGAGTGCTTTTTCTTTATTTTAGTGATGAGCTATCTGTTGATGTATTGGGAAGTGCTAAAGATTGTATTCGCTTAGAACAAGATGTTTTAACTCGTTTGGCAGATGAAAGGAAGGTTTATGTTTTCCATAGTACAAGGTGGTGGAGTCAAATTAAAACTGCTGGGTAAGAATCACATGCAATTTGTATTTAACCTTTCGCTGGTCAATGGCGGATTTATACATTTTCTAAACTCAAAATTTAGTAGCAATTGACATAGTAATAAGTTATTCAAAAAAAATTTTTCATTTTAGATTAGCCATTAGTGTAGTTATCTGTTGTCATTTTAGTATTACTGTAACAATTGATGTAGTGATACATCATTTGACTTTCGTTTTCAAGTAATTGTTTACGTACTCAGTATGTTCTTCCTACTTTTTTTGCGAGTTCCATACCTAGCGTCAAATAATTTATATCAAAAGGTATGTAGGTCTGGTTAAATATACTTTTAATCTCTAATTTTGCAATAGATGTAAAAAATGAGTACATTATTGGTGAAATAGGAGTAAATAGCTTGTGTGCAGATGAAAGTAATAATATAATATATACATAGTGTTTTATGTATTACTGTTCCCAGTATCGTTGATACATGGAATACTGTATTTAATATATATTTATTTTATCAACACTGTTGTTAAAAACTTTATGCAAATTTACATAGTCAAACAAATTTATTTAACATGCACACATATTCTAGGCAGTATTGAAGTTTACATGTAAAAATTCATGGTAGCTGTAGGAATAGACTTATGTTATATATTTGAGGTCTCTGAATTTGTAACTTCCCACCCAAAATTCGCATAGGACCTCTCCTCTCAAATTATAAAAAGCCTCCATCATTTTTTTTCTGTTGAAATTATTAAGTATAGATATTCAGAAAGCAGATCAAATTTGTAACAGAATAAATCCTATTATATTCTGTCATATATTGAATCAGGTGCAGGAAAATTTGCTGTGCTATGACAATAATTAAAATAAAAAGTGAACAGATACATAGATGGTATAAGAAAGTGGAAAATCATTTATGTTTTTGCTAATCTGTTAATGGATAGTTAGGTATTAATGATTAATTTTTTTGGTATGAAAATTTTTGATTATATCATATATTGAGAATGATCTTAATTTTGAAGAGACAATAAATTCAACGTTTTATATTAATCATTCAACATTTAATGATTTTTTATTATTCAAAGTGCAATGACTACAGCCATGATTAATTTTAATTTTAGAAAAGGTCCTAATGTAGATTTTGAAAGGAAACAGTAAGAAGTTATTTGAAGCATATTTGAGTATAAATTTATTTTGCTACAGTGATTGAAAAAACACTAAAAGAGAAATATATAAAGCTTATTTTATTCAGAATTGGAATTGGGTGATTTTTTTTTTGGCCCAAGATTTTAAATGGAATTTTAACCTCTGTGTCTTTAGTGGTAGCATTTATTTTATTTATGTGGTTTTTTACAATTGTTTTTTTAAAATCAATTAGCTACTGGAGTATATTCCTTCTTTTTTTTTTATATCCTCATTTTATGTTATACACTTTAGATGTTAATAGATTAATTTTTTTTCAATAAAAAAAAAATTGCTGTTGCTGGTATATGCTAATACTAAAACCTAGTCAGTTAAAAAAAATTATAAAAGTTTTTAAGTAAAGATATATTATGCTGAAATTTAAAACAATCAAACAAAAAAATTATGCAAGATATTCAAATATATTTTAATACCTTATTTTGATTCACATGAAATTAAATGTAGGCAATGCTGTAAAATTTCTGGCATATTTTGACCTTTCAAAAGAATGCTAGATAGAAAACTATTTCTTAACTTTTTCTATATGGTGAATTTATTTAACAAGGGGAGGGCACGACTAAGGAAATTCATTTCGGGCCGAGACTTGGTGTAATAGTAGTACTCCCTTAGGGTGTTCAACCCTCAATGTAATTCCGCCGAATGGCCAGTCAATTAAGAGAAAATAGCATTCGAAATTCATGCTTAGCTTTTATACAATTAAGTTTCAGTTTCCTCCAACGATTCCGTAGCATGGTTGGGAGAGCGCCTGGTTACTATGCGGGAGGTCAGGGTTCTATTAACGCGATAAACTTTTTTTTCAATTCTTTTAATTATTTTTTCAATTTAAATAAATTTATTTATGAAAGGTTTATTAAATATTTAATGATATTATATGTAATTATTTTGTATTTTATAAAGTAAAAAATTACTGTAATTATATAAATATTTATATTAAATTTTATAAATATATTTTTATATTAATAAAATTTATAAAATAAAATATACAATGAAAATTAAATGATATTTTACATAAAAATTAGTCACAAGTAGTTTTATAATGTGAAATACAATATACTACAAATGAAATATTATATATAATATAAAATAATTTATAAAATATGTTATTATTAAGGTATTTTATAAGTAATATAATAAAAATGTCTTTTTATATATTAAATTAATTATTTTAAAATATTTGTAATTTTATAAAATGTTTAATAAGTTCTTTTTAAATAAATTTATTTAATTTTAATAAATTTATTTATGTAATTTTAATAAATTTATTTAAATAATTTCAATAAATTTATTTAAATAATTTTAATAATAAATAATAATTTTAACAATAAATAATTTTTATATTATAATTTTAATAATAATTTTAATAATATATAATACTTTTAATAATGTATAATAATTTTAATAATAAATAAATAATAATTTTTATTAATAATTATTTTAAATAACTTAAATTGATGTAATAATTTTAAATAATTTTAATAATAAATAATTTAAATAATAAATTAATTAAATTTTTTTACTTTATAAAATACAAAATAATTACATAAAATATAATTTAATATTTAATAAACTTTTTATAAATAAATTTTATTTAATTTGTAAAAATAGTTAAAAGAATTGAAATGATAAGTTTATTACGTGTGAATAGAACCCTGACCTCCCGCATAGTAACCAGGCGCTCTCCCAACCATGGTACGGAATTGTTGGAGGAAATTGAAACTTAATTGTATAACAGCTAAGCATGAATTTCAAATGCTATTTTCTCCGAATTGACTGGCCATTCGGCGGAATTACACTGGGGTTTGAATACCTTACAGCAGTACTACTGTTACACAAAGTCTCGACCCGAAATGAATTTCTTTAGTCATGCCCTCCCCTTGTAAGATCAAAGGTTGCTTTTGTCTTTGTCAACTGCAAAGATTTTTCTCTAATTCGATTAACTTTTAGTGTGAATGTTTGTTTACAAGGAAATAAATTATATAAATTGTCCATAGGATTACATTATGCTGGGAATTCATGGTAGCATGTTGCAGAGAATGAAAGGAGTAGATTGAAATTTAAAAACAAACAAAGCTGGTATTTTAGATTGGCATGTATTTTTTAAGTGAAAAAGATTAATTTTTAAAAATTTGTTTATGCTGTGAGAAAAATATGTTAAAGTTGTATTGCATACACATTTTTTTTAGATCTGCTATATATGCAAACAGACACTACTTAGATCTTTATAATGATACTCATCCCAATTGGCTTGCTAGAAATTGCAGTCGAGGCCCTTTTATCATTGGCAATGTGTTTATCCATCCAACTGCTACAGTACATCCAACTGCTCATGTAAGTTTTTTCTTCATTTAATACTAAAGATTACACTGTATAACTCAATCGTCTTAGTAATATTGTACAATATTATTAATTTTTATGTAGTCAGATATTTGTAAAGCATTATACAAAGAAAAGTTGTGCCATATTTGTGAAGTTTGTTAAATTTCGGACATATTTGTGATACAATAATTTTACTTCCACACATTTTAGATATTAATGCATTATTTCAAGTATTACCTCAACAATCCTGAATGCTATCAATCTGACAAGTGTAGCATTTTTTTTCCCTTCAAATAACAGCAGAAAAAAACGTAATATTGATAAACTGATAGCATAAGGATAAAAGAAAATGTCAGAATTATACAATCAAGTCTATGGACATTTTGATTAATTGTGCAAAAACTTTTGAGTAAACATTCATTCCTATTCTCTTAAAAAGAAACTTGTGCTCAATTTGTTTACATATCAATGGCAAATATTTTTTAAGAGTGTCCCTCATTTGTACCAATTGATCCATCTTCCTTAAAAAGTAACATTTACAAAAGAGTAATTTTGAATTCATAATTCTCTAATTCATATCTAATTTTTTTTTGATTTCAGATTTAAAACTTCTGATAAATAATTTGCTTACTGACAAATTTTTTTTAAAAAAAAGTGTGCTTTGTGTATTATTATATTGTAATGTAATTTAAGTTTATTGTAAAAAAGCACCAATAGTTGTCATGCTCTATATTTACCAATCCAAATCAAAATTTAAAATAATGGTCAATATTATGACTTTGACTTAAAAACTCATACAGTTAGGCTGCTTTGTTGCAAATCACAAGCAATTTTGTCTTAACAATATTAAATTTTCAATTGCATTTTGTTGGTAGGAAAAAAGTTAGTCTATAATGGAAGAATGTAAATTATTACACATAACAGTATTATTTAGTTTGAAAAAATCACTATTACAGATGCATTCTTTTTTAGCCCTATGTGTAAAATATTATCACGACACTAAGCACTTCTTTCTCCTAACTAGATGATTCTTTCTACCTAAATTGTAGTTATCACCATATAATACAGCGTATAATATGCATTTTTATCACAAAAAATAAGATCAAAATTTATGGGTGCGTGTTATACACCAGATGCAAAAATGATAGCTGTAAAAATAAAAAAAAAAATGTGCATTAAAAAATTAGATTTCTACATTTATCTAAATACTATTTCTTTAAAGGAGGTTCTTATGAACTTTCATTATTGGATAACATAAACAAATCATCATATTTGTCATCCATTATATCTTCATGTAGGTCATTGAATTATGTTTAATCTTCACCCTCATTGTTATTCGGATCCATAAATAATCATCTTCCATTTCATCTCGATTGTTAGATGGACTACTTTTTTAAAATGACTTTTTAATTGTCAGGTTTAATTTCATTCCATGTTTTAACTATGCACTCAGACTATTTAAGATTTCAAAAGATAAAAGCATTGCACATGTACATTTCAGATTTCTCCGTAAAAAGGTGTGTGTTATACGGTGAATATATTTAAAACTTAAAAAATGAAGTTTGAAAGCATAGGTGTGTGTTATAGCTGGACTATATGGTACTCACATAATTTTTTGATGTTAAGTGATGAAATATATTTATAATGGATCAGTATCTACAAAATTTACCAATAGGTAATATGGGACCATTTATAAGTGTTAAACAAAATCAATGTCAGTGTTATACAGAATAATCTGCTTAGTACTCATGTATATTATGTGCTGCAATTTTGATTGATAATTCTATTTTGGAAATTTGAATTAATTTATTTTGCATTGTTTTGCTCCATAATATTTTTTTTTTAAAAAATCAATTATAAGTGTTTTGGATATTAGGGATGCTCTTTTTTGTTTAAAAACAATTTCAATCATACAAAAGAATTTAATGAATCAAATTATTTGAGATTATAAAAATGTCATTTCTATTTTTACAGTAGTTTTTCATTAAGTATTACTTTGGAATGAGCTATTTGAAATTTGGTGTAGATTCTCTAATTTTTTGTTGTAAAAAAATATGTTTTGTATTTGTCAATTTTTCTGTATTTGCAGTTAGGTCCAAATGTAAGCATTGGAAAAAATGTCGTTATTGGAGCTGGTGTTAGGATTAAAGAGTCAATTATTCTTGGGAATGCTACAATACATGTAAGTATACTATGAAAAATTTTACTGTGTATTTAAAAAAATGATTTCAGTTGAGTTTTTAATTTAAATGGTCTCCTGTTAGTTAATTTGCTCCTATGTTTTCATACAATATAATTTTAAAAAAAAAATAAATATCCATAAATTAATTTCATAGTAATGTTATTTTTCCCTGTTCTACGTGTTTTTGGTTTTTCTTGAAATAGAAGGGGTAAAAGTCTTAGTTTTTCTTTTGAATAAAGAAGTTTTATATTGTGATGGTGCAATTTGAGGTTTTAAAAATTGTGAAGTAGCCTAGTTGAAATAGAGTTGTAAAATTGTTGTTTTATTTATATTAGCTTGTGTGAATTTTTAAAATTTATTATTTTAAATAATGTTTTGGAAATTATTACCTGTGATGGATTTCAGAAGTATTAATTGTGTCACACACACACACACACACACACACACACACACACACACACACACACACACACACACACACACACACACACACACATTTCATGAATGGATTTTAATGTGTGTGTATGTGTGCTGTGTTATTTCTTTATAAAAGTTATGAAATTTTCTACAAGTATGTCCAATACAGATGAAAATTCTTAATGAGTAAAATCTATCATAGTTTATTTTTCTTTTCTTGTGTTGAATTCATGAGTCTATACAAATTCTAATATGTTTTATTGACTTTTATTGTATTTATATTTTTGAATGAATCGATTTTTTTTTTTGCTATTAAACCTTTTTTAATTGATCAGTTATGAATTTTGGTTTATCTATTGATTGTAGACAAAAATAAGAGTTGATGTTAAAATTGATTTATGTGCTTATGCGTGCCTTATTTTGTGAAGTTAGTGGTTATATATATATAAACATAGAATGAGAATATATTAAAAACCTTGCTTTAAAAATTACTGGAAAATCAGATGTCAGTCTAAATGCAAATATAACTTAAAAAATCATGATGAATTTATAGAAGAGAAAAAGCAAATAAATTCAAATTAAATTACTTTTCTTTTCAGGAAACTTTTAATTTGTTCAAATGTCACAATAGAATGATAACTTGTTGTAAATAATTTATTTTATAACTGTAATAATTTTGATATTAGGCTAAAGTTAAATGGACAAATGTTTAACATATAAATTTGTAATATGTATGTGTAATATTAATATTCAAGTGCATTCAATATTTGTCATGTTTATAATTAAATAGGTCAGATTTTGTTTTTAAAGCATGGTATACTGAAAGTATTTTCAGTATTCTAGAACAAGATCTCTTCATCCTATTTCAATAGTGTTAATAATTATAATGTATAATTTTTAACATGTGTTCTCTTATTTTAGAGACAAATGATTTGAGTATACTGAAAATTTTAAAATAGATATTTTAAATTGTCCAAAGACATTGCAATTTTTTTTTAACTAACTAAATGCAACTTTTTTTTTTTTATGATACTGAGTGACTCCTATAAAATATTATGGCTAGAAGTAACAAAAGCTAATTAGTTGCAATGTTATGGCCAATTAGTAGCAATGTTATGATACAGAAAAAAAATATTTATAA
The DNA here is from genome assembly GCA_019973955.1 of Trichonephila inaurata madagascariensis. Taxonomy (NCBI): domain Eukaryota; kingdom Metazoa; phylum Arthropoda; class Arachnida; order Araneae; family Nephilidae; genus Trichonephila; species Trichonephila inaurata. The sequence continues at coordinate 950,810 of BMAV01004462.1, read as the reverse complement.
TAAAACAATCACATAAACTATTATTATGAAGTAAAACTTGAATTACAGGAATAATATTGAATATTTTTGTAATTTTTCTATTTTTGTTCTAAACAGTATTTATGAGATAGTTATAATTTTTAAATTTTTCTCTCACATTTATGTAAAATAGAAATATGTTATGTTGAATGTATTTTATAATAATGTTTCTGAAAATTGCTAAATGTTAATTAAGTCATAATGCCATTTCTCTTTATATCATCTTCTGTTGACCTCTTCATATGGTTTATTCAAATAATATCGCTAAAAAACGTCACTAATACAGAGCAAACTGACTGTACAGCCTCCTTCAATCTTTTGTTTTTTACATTCTCCTGGGAAAACATAAATACACTTTATAATTTTAATAGTGCCATCTAATGGCATACATAAAGCCCTAAAATCACCATTTACAATATGTTTAAAATTTTAGATGAGTGTAATATTAAAATGCAGAATTAGTGCTTCAGTATTTAGTAGCATAGGCTGTAGAGATTGCTTTGTAGGTTTACAACCAGCTTTGGTGGCCAGCCAATCTTTTCCCTTTTGTTTATAGCACTTTATGAAACCCCTAAGATTATAATGTATAGATATCCTAAATCCATAATTTTTTATACTTGAAGAAGGAACAATAATTTTCTTGACACAATCTTCGTATTAAATCTCATTGTGTAGCAATTATATCAATTAACTAGTTGCTTATTTTCTCAGCTTTATATAAATTTTCATTAGCCTCTGAAGATAATGGATAATTAATTTAAAATCAGTATTTGTAGAAGTTTGATTAGATTTTTATTGGGAGTCTAATTATGCATTTTTATTATTTAGGATCACACACTTGTTTTGCACAGCATAATTGGTTGGAATAGTACTGTTGGAACATGGGCAAGAGTGGAAGGAACACCATGTGACCCTAATCCAAATAAACCTTTTGCTAAAATGGAAAATGTTCCTTTATTTAATAATAATGGTCATCTGAATCCTTCAATTACTGTTCTTGGTAAATATCGATTTTATTTGTATTAGTGTGTTTAATTCTATATAAATAATGTATTTGTGAATAAATGATCTGTACGAGATTGCTTAACATTAACTCTAAATTCATTGGTGATTAAATTTAAAATTTTCTTCTTCAAAGAATACCAGAGATTTTAGAATTTTCATCAATCTTTTTTTTCAAAATTGGTTTGTTCATTTGAATTACATAACAATATAATAAGAAATAATTTAAGTTATAATGTTAACTAAGACGCAGTTCCTTCTATTTTTCTTAAAATGTAGAAAAAGGCAATATGATATTTTCAACTCAATTTTTTATCATTTAAAACAAATATTTAATGTGCATCTTATCTGTATGTTGACTTGATAAATACTTATATATCTTATTGCTTACTTTCATTGTATTTGTAGTAAGATAAAATTTCTGTGTCGTTGTTGCTGCTAATGCCACCTGTCTGACGGAGTCAGATCCAGGCCCACGAAATTCATCATGGCTAAGGGCTAGGTGTACACCTGTCGTTAGCTGTAGCTTTGAACACCATACAGGTGACAGTACGATTTGGCTCGGTTCTACCCCAATTTTTAAGGGAAAGCACCATGAGGTTGTTCAGGGGCTTCCCACCTCTCTTCCACCTCCACCAAGGGGCTGCGGTAGCCCAGTGGTTAAGGTATCGGACCATGGCAGGCATGTCATGAGTTCGAGCCCAGCACCACTAAAGACCCGCCGTGTAGGGCAGCGATGCACGTTAAATCTGTCTAGAGCTGAAACGTCCTCCCTTTGGTGTGGTATGGTAGTTAGGAGAAGGGGGTGCCAGCACAGGTGTCGTCCACGTCACTTGACCATGGTTCAAAATTACGTGGTCCGTCGCCAAAAGCCCTCGTGTAGCTAAACAGTGCAACGTTAATATTCACTCACTCACTCCACTTCCACCTACCTCACGAGAGGACTTGCGACTCAACAGCTATTTAGAGTACCCCCATGCATTCTCCGGGATTCGACCCAGGCCCTGCGGCACAGCAGTCAGTGTAACTAATCACTATACCATATGGGCAGCTGCTAAAATTACTAATTCTTTTTACTATAAATAAGAATTTTATAATTATTATAAGGTGAAAAAATGTTCAAAATAAGTAATTTCATTTAAAAAAGAATGTTCATATTTTTAAACATTTATTAATTCATGTCACAATATAAAAGAATAGAATATCATCATTTCTATTGAAATTATAAATTGTTACCTATGACAAATTATTGGTAAATCAAGTCTTTTTAATTTATAATTTTAATAGATCTCTGTAACTAATAATGTATGCGCTTTTTTATTTTTTAGAAAATTTGTTTCTTTATACACTCTGTCACAAAAAATATATGCACCGAGAAGAAATCAAGCTACTATCATGAAACTTGGCTGGAATATTGTCTGGTAAAAGATATGCAAATGATTTAAACTTTGACGCCAACGAAACAAGGGTAAGCACGCTTTGCGCATATGAAATGCACAGCTGGGAGAGTTTAAAAGCATGTTTGCTCATGCCAAAGGATTATTGAAACAAAAATGTTGACTTGGATGGATGGTATCATGACTGGAGAGGCCTCAGAGTCGTAATCGGTGACAGTATGAATAATTGTCAGATTTCTAAGAGCTGCATATATTAGGCCTCAGATTAGAACGTTGTTAAAACTGGTGTATCAGCCTCCACCTCGGTCGGAGCGATGTGGTTGTTGCTTGATGTTGGCAACAATAGTTCACAGAAGGGATAATATACAGTCGCGGAGGGTCAAGGCGTCCCAGAAACACAAATACTCGCGATGATTGCGCAATCATAAGAGCGGCCACATCCTTACCGACAACATCGCTAGAATCGATTCGACGCCATTTACCACCTTTCAGACATCCGGTGGTATCAATGGAAACCATTCAGAGACGACTGGCCGACGCAGAAAAAAAGAAGCCTATGATTATTAAGACGACTACAACTGACCCATCATGGATAGTGCCAATTGGATTTTTTCCGACCTTTGCGCAAGTTGCAGTGACCGACTGTAGGTGTGTGATCTTCAGCGATGAATCCTGATTCAGTCTTAATGTTGTTGACCAACGCATGCGCTTGTGCAGGTCTTCAGGTCACCGGTCCCATCCTGTATTTGTTGTTGAGAGACATACGGCGATTACTCAAGGTGTGACAGGGTGGGGGCGATTTGTTGAAACACTCGATCTCTCTAGTTACTTGAACGAGATTTTAACATCAGTTGTTCTGCCTATGCTATCATTTCGCCCAAGTGCTATCTATCGGCAATACAACGTTCGTTCACATATTTATCGACTCACAGCAATGTCTTAAGGGATATGACGTACTCTTGTAGTGTGCCAGATCACTTGAACTCTCGCTAATAGAGCACGTCTGGGACTTGCTTGAAAGAAATTGAAGCCATCCTGGAATAAGGATGAATTAACTGCCCAGTTGCAAACAGTATCTGATTCAATGCTACACCGTGTTTTGGCCAGAGATGGATTTACGATCTACTGATTTCTAAATTTTTCATGCCATATCTTAATGAAATATTCCATTCTTCTGAATTTGTTATCATTTGCTTATACGCCCGTACACTGCATACAAGCTGAGTTTCGTGATAGAAGTTTGTTTCCTTCTGAGTGCATGTTTTTTTTGTGAAAGTGAAAGGTCTTCATGTAAGGGACATATTTAAAAATATTGCTTATCAGATTGAAGCATTATATTTATAAATTGTTTCTCCAACACATTATACTTTACATAATGCTCATTGCATGTTACTTGCAGTGTTTTACAAAGATTGGGTGTAATTTTTTAAATCAGGATTAACATTTATATTAAAAATATGGACACAAATTTGCTTATTGCTGTATTCTAAAACATTAAATTGAATTCAGGCTATTTTTTAGAAATAACCTATTAGTTTGAGATTTATTACATTGCAGTAGTTTTTGAGTGATTATTTTAAAATCACTTTTGTTCGTCATTTTTAATATATGTAAAATTAATCAATTACTGACTTAATTATAATCAACTTTTTTTTTCTAGGTTGTAATGTGCAAGTTCCTCCTGAAGTTATAGTTCTCAATTCAATTGTTCTTCCACATAAAGACTTATCACAAAGTTACAAAAATGAAATAATTTTATAAGCCATATAGAAAAGGGAAAACTTGTTATATATGAAACAGTTTTGTATCAGGGTGCTTATTTGAAATGATAGACTTTTTCAAAGTACAAATTTATATTGACACATACAAGTTTAATTGTACTTAGAAAGGGAATATTCACTTTTATTCAAGTAGACGGTTAATACTTAATTTGTGAATTTGGAGTTTATTTTGAACAAAATTAAAGTTTATATTTTATTCTTTTAATTAAATTTTAATGATTATAGACTTGAATAAGAAAACCTGTGTGGCTTGTATATTATCTTGTAGCTTTCATGTTTTGTTATTGGCTGCTAAAAGTTAGGTTGATATTTGATTTTTTTTAATGTATGTTATAAAATGTTTGTTTTTAAGCTCATTTATGTATCGTTATATATTGCCTTCTAATTCTGATGAAATTGCTTTCTGTGTATACCTTCAATTTTTACTTTATGTATATTCATGGTTCTTGAAGAACATTTCAGAACTAGTTGTAAAAATTAAATATGAGCTTTGTGTGCATTACAATGAGAACAACCTGGAAGAGCATTGTGAATTTTGAAAACTGTTTATTAAAATAAATAAATGTAGCTATTTAAAAAAAATATTTGACTGCGTGTACTGAGTGTTTAAAACCTTTTAGTGTTTTGATTAAATTATTAACTTAATGTTTTTTTAAATATTTATCATTCTGATCCAAAATAAACTTATATTAAATTTTATTTGATAGGGTAACATTTTTAATCCAAACTGTTTACTGTTTGAAGGAAATTATTTGTTTGTTAAGCATTATATTTGTCACATTATTATATTGGATGTAAATTTCTAATCTAGCTCATTTCATCATAGCTTTCATCTCTGAAATTTCAACTGTAAAGTTAAGTTAACATGACTGGCTTATATCTCGGAAATTATATATGAACAATTATATTTATGAAGTAAAATCTTTTATAATTGCTGCAAATTTTCAAGATCGATGTTTAATATCCCTTATATTTTTTAATATTCATCAGATATTACATTTTTTGCATTTTACATTTTATATTTCATTTATTTAAAAAAAATTGTAATATTTTTGAAAGGTTTATATACTTAGCCACTGAAATGTATTTCTTAAAATTTGGGAAATTTTTGATTATATGTTTACCCATTTAGGCCCGGGCAGCTTTTCCTGTTTAAGCCTAGTTCCATTTAAAAATCATATAAAATCATTACTGTATTAAAAAAGCCGAAATTTGTAATCATTCCAAGTTCAGATCACACCCATATGATCATGGGTCTCAGAACGGGAAAAAGTCAATCTCTCATATATCATGGGTCATGAAGTGATCACATATATGTGATCATGATCCTGAATGGGTTAACAGAATCTTTTTTGTGTAATTAATAAATTCAGAAACCACATATACTTAAATTGAATTTCATCTCACAGTTAATGAAAATATTTTACATGGCATTATTAGTATAAAAACGTTATTTACTTTGCAATGATATATCTAATTCAGTGTCAGTTGCAATTTCCTGTTCTTTTGCAAACATCTTCAATGTGCATTTGTATAGAATGTCACTTGGATGAGAAATCAAATGTTTTAGATGTGTGTGTGTGTGTTATTTTGCAATGTTAATTTAATATGATTACTATAAATTTGCATAATTCTAACTCTCTTAAATTTCTTCATTGCTCTTTTATTCATTTAAAAAATTTTAAATAAAATTTTTGAATATATTTAGTATTTTTTTATATTTTGCTTTGCTGAAGTTCTCTTATTCTAATGATTTGATCTGTGGTCAGGAGGTTTAAAATTAGTTATTCTAAATGTATTTTAAGATTTTATATTTTTTATAAAATTAATAGATTTTAATGAAATATTTAAAAAAAATTATGCTTCATGGCATCTTTACAAAAAATAGAAGCTAGATTACTGTTTAAATATAAATAATAAAGTTTATAATATGTATATTGAATTATTATTATTTTGTAAAATCTTCTAAGAATTTTACTTTTAAAAATCATATACATTTTTAATTGATTCTAGATTGAAATATCTATAAATGATTTGAATTTAATCTTGGGATTCCTTAAGTTTGCTTTTCTTTTGTTACTAAAAATGCTTTTCATGTTCAGTTGATATTATTCAGATTTAAATTTTTGCAGCACATTATGTTATTTTGTTTTATTTAAATTAAATTTATTTCCAGTAGTATCTTAATTTGAGGATTTCTGATTTTAAATTTTCAGTTGAATTTAAATTACATGAATTAAATTTATAATGTGTTGAAACTATTTTTAAAGTTTTCCTATTTCTCATTTTAGAAATAAATTAGTTACTTTGAAAAAAAAATTTGCTATATTTTTAAAATCATTTTTTTTTTTGCTATATTTTTATTAATTATTATTAAAATAGAATATTTTGTTTTGACAACTGCATACTGTATATATATGTATTTTTTTAAACCAGTCTGTAATTCTTATATTTAATGAATACCTAATGATGCTGTGCCATAACTATTTTTAAGTTTTTATTTTTTGAATTGCATTGTTCATTCTATCAGAATGAGAAGATATATATTTCTGAATATATATACGGTTCGCATAATTCCTTTTTTATAAATTTTTTTTATTTCATTTAATGTTCTTTTTCACTTGTTATTATATTAATTTGTTTGAATTATTAATGTCAAGTTACAGATAAAAATATATATTCTACTGTTTGTCAAAGATGTTTTTTTTATATTTGTAGCATATGCGAACAATGTTGTTGGTGCTGTTTTATTCATTACATTCCAATAAATTCTTTAGCAAAAGTTTTACTTGAATTTTTGTTTCATGTATCAATTTTTTTTCTTAGTTGTGAATTTGTCTCTATAAGTTTTGAAAATGTTGTATTGTGTTTTGTTCAGAGTTCAACTGGTAGATAAATATATTATTCAAATAAGCTCAAAATCTTATGGTATACATTTTTTACGTACTCTAATATGTTATTGATTGATAAAGGATTTGCAAATTTTTTCAGATGTATTGTTAAATTTGTAAGAGGGACAGTTTCTAAAATATATATTATTTTTAAGCTGGCTTGTAAATTCTATTCTAAAACAAATGATACAAATGTGAAACATGAATTTTTCATATGAATGAAGTCATTTATGTAGCCTCAAAGTAGATGTAATCAAAAAGAATTAAAATTTTTTTTTATTCTCCAATGCATTTTTAAATGACTCTTATTTGAAATTTTTTAATTTGTATTAATTTATATTGAGTTATTTTATGTATGTGTGAATTCTGTAAATAGAAACCATATTCAAATTTTTACTCACGTTGAATGTTTTTTTGCAATTCAGAGGTTTATAATATATTATGAATTAATTTTGATACATTAAATGTACTGTTATAGATATTTCGGAATGTATATATGACAATAAAATATTTCTTAACTAATTTTTGTTTGTCTGTAATTAATCATTGACTTAAATTAATCCAATTAAAAATACTTTAATTTTATTGTTATGCATTGCTTTGTTCAAAATCCTCTAAATTAATCTTGAAAACCTTATAGCCTTGAGATTTTTCCTCCTTTTTATCTGAAGTTATGTCACATGTTTGATTTTTATTTGTTAATGCATCATTTTTTATTTAAATCAAGCTTATTTTATTTTTCAAGCCAGGTTGAAATATAATAAAGAGTAAACATATTTTCATGCATTTAATATATTTTTTTTATCTTGCAAAAAATCATTGTAGTATTAGTTTTGTGTTCTCTGGTTTTTATTTTAATTTAAATAATATATTTTGATTTTTTTTAATATATATTATATAAATAATATATTTTGATTTTTTTTAATATATCCTATAAAACATTTAATATGTGTACAGTTTCTCAAATTTATGGTATACATTTTAATGATATTTTTAGTAAATATATCCTCTTTATAAAAGACTTTTCTATCTTTTCTGATAAATAATGATTTGCTAATTAAATTGATACTCAGCATGTAGTCTCTTTTAAGATTTATTTTATTACTGTAAATTATATATTTTAAGCACAATTCTTGTAGAATATTTTAGTGTTTTGGCTAATAGCAATTGTTTACTTATGAATTTTTTCTTTTAAAAATTATTTAAAAAAAAAATTCTTTTGAATTTTGGAAATTTTTTTCATTTATTTAAGTAATAGAGGAAATTGTACTTAAAAATTAAGTTTTGATCACTTTCTGTAATTATTTTTAATTTGTAATCACCATGTGTAACCTTTGATTTTTAACATATTCTTTAAAAACAGAACTGAATAACAAATGTATTAATTTACAGTTTTCCTTTTTATCTTCTTTTTATAAAATTTTGTCTTTTTTAATGCTAAAGCTGTAGAAAAAGTAAGACGAAAAAACGTTAAAAGATGTGAGCAGATAAATTAAAAAAAAAAAAATAATAATAATTTGATTTTTTGTCATTTAAAAGAAGTCTCTTTCAATTCAGTTTTGGGAGCTGCGGTAGCCCAGTGGTCAAGGTATCGGATCATGGTAGGTATGTCATGAGTTTGAGCCTAGTACCACTAAAGCACAGTGTGGGAGAGCGATGCATGTTAAATCTGTCTAGAGCTCAAACGTCCTCCCATTGGTGTAGTGTGGCAGTTAGGAGAGGGGTGCCAGCTCAGATGTCATCCTTGTCACTTGACCATGGTTGAAAATTATAAGTCCGTTGCCAAAAGCCTTCATGTAGCTGAACAGTGGAACGTTAATATTCACTCACTCAATTCAGTTTTGTTTCTTTTATCATAGTTCAGCACTGTTTTATTTCAGAATGCCTGAATATTTTCATGAGATGAGAATTACATTTTTAATACCATTTGGAAAATATTCTGAATAAAGTGATCTGGAAGCATTTGTTATTGTTTTCTAAATCTTATTTTTCTCCCTAGTTTTTAAAAAATAATTCGTTGTTAATTACTGTAAAATGTGCAACTGAATACACCTATATATTTATCCGAAGTGTTTCAAAATTTTTAAATTGTGTACTAAAATGGTTTCAACCACTATTTCTAAATTCAATTGTAAAAGTGCTTCTATCGTTTAAAATTAAATATTGTTCTTAGAACAATTTCACATTCTTAGTTTTGAGCGCATTGCGAGATTTTCCCTGTCTTGTGTACATTTTTCTTAAATTTTAATGAAAAATTTGACTAATTATTAATATTTATGGCAACTTGCATGACTAAAATTTATGATTGATCGGATAAAAGAATAAAAGTGTTTTTAGATTAAAAATATATTATGCTTATGCAATGATTTCAAATTTACATATTTAATTTTACATATTTAATGGAAATAATCGGGAGTCGTTTTTTTTTTTTCGCTTTTATTATTCCCTAACAAATCTGATTGTAAAGTTATTCAACGTCACGGAAATTGTACAGTGATATACTTTTCAAACAGTATCAAGTATATTGATTTTCATTTTTGAATTTTAGTTTTCTTTTTATTTATGGCTATATTAAATTTAAATTGATTATTTTTTTTATATAAAAATATTGATAAATGTTAAATTTCTTAAATTATCATCGAAGTCTGATTCTGGATTTTTTTTCTTTTCTATTTTAAAATCTGAACCGAATTTCTTATTAATATTTCCGAGTTTGTCATGCTGAAGTTATTGTGGTCGTAGTAAACTAGTGGTCATGGTCGCGAACTCATGATCGGCCTTGTGTTGTAGGCTCGAGTCCCGATACTAATAAAGACCTTCCGAGTACAGGGGCTGATGCGCGTTAAATCTGTCGATGCCCCAAGTTCTCGCGGTAGCCTAGTGGTCAAGGCATCGGATCGTGGCTGGCGTGTCATGAGTTCGAGCCGAGTACTACTAAAGACCCGCCGTGTAGGGTGAGCGATGAACGTAAAATCTGACGAGAGCTCAAACGTCCTCCCGATGGTGTGGTGTGGTGTGGTAGTTAGGAGAGGGGATGCCAGCTCAGGTGTCGTCCTCGTCACTTGAGCATGGTTCAAAATTACGAGGTCCATCACCACAAGCCCTCGTGTAGCTTAACAATGCGAAGTTAATATTCACTCACTCACTGACCCAAGTTCTCACGTTGGAGTGTGAAACTGAGAGAGGGATGATAGCGCAAATGGTTTTCTCGACACTTACCGCGGCTCAAAATTAAGAGGTCCGTCGCCATTAGCCTTGGTGTAGCTTCCAAGGGCGACATGATTCACGATGAAGGAAACATTTTATACTAATGCATTTCATCACACACACACAATACATTATTCTTACAACTTTGCAGAGAAAAGTTTAAAAACATTTTGTACAAAAAGTCGTTTGGGGGGGGGGGAATCTGTTATATTTTATTATTAATTTATTTCTGTGTTAAGAAATGTTAAAAGAGTCCTTTGATCGAAATAATCTTCTCGAGACTCGAAGAAAATGTTTCATTCTGAAGAAATGCATACTTAATGAAATAAACGTAATTCAAGATTCTTGTACCAGATGACAGAAATGCGAATCTCGGGAATGAGATGTTACAGCTGTGGATAATTGAGTCCTTCAAATTAAACGAAAATGTGGCAGTATTTTCAGTCTTGTGTTAAGTAGGATTTTAAGTGTTACATCTCTTCAGATTCATATAGCAAACTAGTTTAATAAATCTAAATTTAGAACTTTTTAACAGTAATTTTCTTTATATTTTTATAATTAAGGGTAAAATATTTCATGTATATATGCATTTATCTAATATTTTGTGAAATATCTAATATATTCTTTATTTTAAAAATATATTTTAAGGCAGTGTTTCTCAAACTGTGGGGTGCGCCCCCTAGGGAGGCTTAATAACTCTAGAAGGGGGACGCGAGCTATCAGAAAGTCAAAAATAAAAGATTATTTTTTTTTAAAAAAATTAGTAATTTACTGAAATGAAGCAAAAAAAAAGCGCGTTCTGACATAATAAAGATAAATTACACATTTACATTGATATAATACACTTTTCAATGTATTAGTACTGCACAATGTGTTTCATAATTAATTTAACAGTACTAAGTTAAGAACAAGTTTATAATAATTACCAGTAATCCTATGGGCATGTCATAAAATTATATACAAAATCTAACATTTATCTTAATGATTTGTATAGTTTAGAATTAGAGTACCATTGTAGCTTTACGTCAAAGTATATTATTATTGAATTCAATACATTGTATTATATAGAGGGGGGCGCGAGGAAAATTATGATTGAAAATTGGGTCGCAAGTATAGAAAGTTTGAGAAGCACTGTTTTAAGGTATAAAAATGTAATCATTAAAAGAAAACGGCGTTTTGAATGCTTTGATGAAGTAAGCTAATGACTCTCTTTAGCATAATTTTGTGAAAAATCTGTGGGGTTTTCAAGACATCAATTCATTTTAAAATCAAAATTGCTACTTTAAAGTGGTATTCGATTGTAACACAAATTTAGAAAGAAATGCAGAGAAAGCTACTGCCTGATAAACTTTAATACTGTTATACGAAATTTGAAGACAGACAAGGATATTTTTGTTAAAATTGTATAAATGGATGTTGTTACTAATGCTATCTGCCTAATGGTGTCAGATCTAGGTCCACGAAATTAATCTCGGCAAAGGGCTTACGCCTGCCGTTAGCCTCAGCTTTGAGCACCATGTAAGTGACAGTACCCCCCATTTGGCTCGGCTTACCCCAATTTTGAGGGAGAACTAACTGGAGGTGGTCAGGGGCCTCCCACCTCTCTTCCCCTTCCACCAACCTCACGAAAGAACTTGCGGCTCCTTGGCTATTTAGAGTACTCCCCCATGCCGCAAAGGCACTAAACTTTTACAAACAACCATGCCTTCTCCGGGATTCGAATCCAGGCCCTACGGCACAGCAGTCAGAGTCGCTAACCACTATACCGGTGAAAATGCATATTTAATAATGAAAAAAAACCACTGTATTTTCTTAAAGTTGAACACTTAACTATATTTAACAGACTAAATTTGATATTAATTTCTAGAAATTTTTAAAATTATGTATTAAAATGGGAATTAGGATTTAATCTAAGATATTTTTTTAAAGCCGATTGTTGAATTTTGATTTTTCTCGAAATATTTTGCGCTTTGCTTACAACTTCATCTTAAGGCTTTATTTCCAGTTAAGACTGAACTAAATATTTACTTTTGAATTTTATGGAATTTTTTAATATTTGATTCTTAAAGATATTTCCACCAAATCATACATTTTGGAAAGAGACGTTCCAATTTTTGGGCTATCTGAATACCTCCTCAACGATATTCTTTTGTCCGTATATGGGTTGTTTATTTTTATTAAAGAGATATGACAGAGATAAAAGAAAAAGAAATCTTCCGATCGATTTGGAAAGTTCAATTTCTTTTTTATTTTATATCTAATCATTCAATCAGATTTCTTGTTATATTTTGTTTACTCTGGGATCATTTTGTGTTATTATATTTATTTGGTTTAAATTAGTTTTGATAAATCATCAGATATCAAAAATAAAATAAGACTTATGAAAAATTTTGAAATACTTTTAATTGATTTATGTCAGAATTACTTCCCTGTTTCGAATTTAAAAATATATCTAAAATTTTCTTAGGACAGCGTTTCCCAAAGTGTGGGCTGTGCCCTCTTGGGGGGCGTGATAATCCTACCAGGTAGGCGCGAGCATATCGAAAAGTCAAAAATAAAATATTTAAAAAAAATTATTAATTTACTCTCTGAACGGTTTCAAAACAAAATATATTCTGAGATAATAAAAAATACGTATTTTCGATGATGTTATATACTTGTATCAGTACCACTGCACAATGTATTTAATCATTAATTCATAAATACTGAGTTAAGAACAAGTTTAATAATTACTAG
>BMAV01004462.1:904696-928681 GCA_019973955.1 Trichonephila inaurata madagascariensis | reverse complement strand
CTTTTGTAAAAAATGCTTCTATTGTATTAATATTTTGCCTGTATATAGCTCAGACCTCTGTACAGAGGCTCAACTAGGATTTTTGAAAAATTCAAATTATTTTCAGAGTTACAACCATTTGAAATAATTATCGGTGTATTTTCTTAAAATTCCTCCCTTCTGTTTTCGTAAAACATGGATAAATCGACTTCCGAGTTATGCACTTCAAAAATTACCTTAATTACTCTTTCGTAGATGTTTACTTGAAAATATATTAAATAAATTTATTTATAATTTTTTCAGTACCGAATGGTCTCGGATACTGTTTAAGTAACGAAAGGGTTGTGTGTGAATTTTCCTGAGGTGTTGATGCCTTATACACTTATGTTAAAATATTGACTTGGACGTAAATCCTGATAAGAAAACTATCAATCTCAAAAAGTATGAATAGGCAGTCATTACATGTGTAAAGTTTCGAACCGAGAATATATCTGAATACACGATGTTTAGTTCTAACGCATGTTCTCATAATGTGTTCCGTTATCGAGATTTCTTATGTGGCTAAGGAGTTGAATGCTTTTTTTTTACTTTCAAATAGGGATGCGGATTGGTATTACCATTGCAGACTTAGTACATTTCCCGGGAGCTGGTATCACTTTTTAGTGTGTCATCATATAGATGGATACCAATTGCCACAATGAAATTTTGACGTTGAGTTTCCTCCCCAGAGGGAGGCACCTGAGCTCTAGCGATGTGAAATTGTACTAGGAATTTAGTTTTTCCTAGAGCACCTAAGCCAAATAGGCACTATAGGGATCTCTAACATTCTGTGTAATCATATTACATGGACGCTGCGGACTTTTTGCATCATGAAAATCTACTAACTTGGGCCAGAGCTGAACCCACTAACTTGTGCATACAAGGCCAGCGCCTAACCAACTATGCCATCCAGCCGGCAGGAGTCTAATGTAATTGAAAAAATTATTTTTTTCCTTCACACTTCATTAAGCTTTTGTAAGGGCTTTTTCCCTTTCAGGTATGCAGGCAAGATAATTCTTTACTGATGAAGTTTTTTTTCAAACATAAAAGTAGAACGTTGTTTGAAGATACGTCTAGACGTTTTACGAACAAATTACATTTAAAAAAAACAAACTATTTTTTATACTTGATCTTTTAACGATTCATTAGATGCTTAAAAGAAATTTTTAAGTTTTGAGTTTACTTTTACGATTGAGAAATAATATAATATAATAAATCGCTATGACTATGCGATCATCAAAAGAAAAAAAAATTGCGCACAGATCAATGACACATTAAAACTAATAAAGATTAAAAACTGAGTAAAGTTTTAATTACTTTTTCAGTAATTAAGAATTTTATTACTTCTGATTTAGTATGCATTCTAAAAATTTGATCTTAGTTTAACTGTCCGTAGTAGCTCATTTAAGCTTTTCTAAGTCGGTTTAATGATGAAAAAGTCAAATATTTAATATTTATCTCTTTGTTCGAATAGTTATAATATAGCTGTAATAAAGAGGAGGATAGTTAAAGCGAAATAAGAAGTTACTTATTCCACATTGGGTCAAAGATCATTAATTCTTAATTTAATTACATTGCGGCGAGTGAGGGAGAGTTACACTCTATAACAAAAAATGTGACGTACCAAGAATGAGTAGTCCGATAGAGACAAAAAATAGTAGGTAGAAAGATTATGTACAGAATAGAAAATGATTAAGATTTTAGAAAAATTTAATGATTTATTTCAGAGTTGCATAGTTACAAAGTAACGATCTCAATAAGATGTTGACCCTCCTCTAGCCTGGATGCAAGCTACCACACGACGTGGCATAGAGTGACAAAGCACTCTGATGGTCTCCTGCGGTATTTATTGCAAAATTTGCTCCAATTGTCTTGCCAGGTCATCATCATTGCCTGGTAGATGCAATCGCCTTCCCATCACATCCCAGACATGCTCGGTTGGAAAGAGATCTGGGGATCTGTCTGGCCAAGGAAGTGTTTGACAAGCTATAAGACAGTTCATAGCAACACATGCCGCATGTGGTCTGGCCTTATTTTCTGAAAAATAAGTCCAAGGTACTGCAAAAGGAACTGTTGCAAAACAGTTCTCAGAATGTCGTCGACGTACAGTTGTGCTGTAAGTGTGCCTCTAATGACAACCGAAGAGGACCGGTTGTCAAAAGAAAAGGCACTCCTGGCCATAGCTCCTGGTTAAGGGCCTGTATGGCGGGCAATAGGGAAAGCAGGATAGGGACGCAGCCCTGGGAATATCCAGACATGTCTTCGATGATTGTCAGGATACAATTGGAAGCGGGATTCATCGCTAAACGTACACAGTCAGCATGATTATAACCTGACAGAGCCAAGCACCACTGTAATCTGGCTCGACAGTGTGCAGGCGTGAATGGAATGTTACGTAGTAGTTGGTACGAGGGTAAATTTCGCTCTATCAGCCGTCTGTGAATGGTCATGTTGGACACTTGTGTGCAGGTTGCATGTCTGATAACAATGAATCAGGCTCTGTGACAGCTGATCTGACAGTCAATCTGTCCTCTGGATCTGCTATGGCCCTAGTTCGACTGCTACCATCATGTCGCTGCAATCTGTCTTTGTCCACCTGTTCTTGCCAGCATCTTCTAATGGCTGCATCACTTTGACCCATATGTGTGACGAATGATTCTCTGATTTGCCCAACCTGCCTTTTTCAATACAATGATACAACCTCTTTTAATCTCTGACAGTTGCTCGTGATGAGCTTGAATTCCGCATCGAGGCATTTTTTCAGTCGTTGAAAGGTATCCTAAACAGCAATGCAAGAGAAAATTTGACCATCAGATTTATAGAATCGCTTCTTATAGACACCTGCTGAGTGCGCAATTCCGATGTGAGCTGTATTTCTCGCTATTCAATCACTGGACACCAAATTTTAATTATTTGCATGTTCGGTAGTCGCATACGAAATTTCATTACAATCAGGCGACTCCTTCTTGGTGTGTCGTTTCATTTTTTTTTTTTTTTGTTAGAGTGTATATTAACGTCGCGTTATAAAGTTGCGCGAGGGTTATTGGCGGGGGACCTCTTTATTTTGAACCATGGTCAAGTGACGAAGACGGCACCTGAGCTGGCGCCATCCTTTCCTAGCTACCACACCAAAGGGTGGACATTGAACCTCGACAGATTTAACGACAATCAGCACACTCTACACAGCGGTACTAGGTGGCCGTGGTAGCCTAGTGGTCATGGTCAATGACTCATAGTGGCGTGTCTTGAGTTCGAGACGAGTACCATCGAAGAACCACCTGTCAGAGGAGGTCGATGCACGTTAAGTATGTCGAGACTCAAACATTCTCCCGTTGGTGTGGTGGGGAAGTTAGGAGAGTGGTGCCAACTCAAGTGTCATCCTTGTCCATGGTTCAAAATTACGAGGTTCGTCACCAAAAGCCCTCGAGTATAGCTGAACATTACGACGTTAATATTCAGTCACTCGCTCAGCTGTACAAGGCTCGAACCCACGCCACGCCAGCCACGAGTTCGTTACCTTGACCACTAGGCTACCACCGTCACACTTTTGCGGTGAAGAGGGGCTTCAAATTAAAAAAAAAAAGTACATTTTTAGATTACTAATTTAAATTTGTATTCAAAAACACAATCATATTCACAAAAAGTATATATATATATAATTTTTTCTTACTAAGTCACGTTATAATTTTGTAAGACATTGTAGAATATAACATCTATTCATTTGAACTGAAAAGAATATTGCAAGAATGATCGAGCTTCTCTAATATGAAATTTTATTATTAAGATTACATTAATATTTTTTTGTTTTAATCTCTTATTAATATATGATATGATCATTGTGTGTGTCGCGCGTTATGTGTATATCGCATCCTTAAAAATAAGAAGCTAAAGTATAAAATAAATAAGAAAAAAAAGGAATCGATGTTTTATTATCAGAGAGGTGTTGAACGTCTGTTTCACAAGGCAATGCAAAAAACTTCATGCTTAGTGTTAATCAGGGGTGGGAAACTCGCAGCCCGGAACTAACATTTTTGGGGGGCCCCCCCCCGACCTATATATCAGTACACAATAATATATAATAAAATAACAAGCCGATGCAAGTAAAAATAAGAAAATAGAATTCGAAAAAATAAAAATTAGAATTCGCTAAACGGTTTTTATTTATATTCTTTTTTTCTTTTTGCTATTATTAAACAAAATGCGAACATTTATTTTAAATGTACCACAATTAGGTAAATACGGTACCTACGTTTCTATGTATATTGATTTTTTTGCGGTCTATTTAGAGTTAAACCTTGTTTGTGTGTTTGGCTCAAATTAGCCTTTGAGTTTGATACCCTTGGTGTAAATAATAATCGAGAAATTACACAGCTACTAATAATTAAAAATATAAAATAAATTCTCTTTCTAAAATACTATCATTAGAGTAAGGGGGTTGGAAACTCCAAAATAAAACGTCACAACTTTGTATTATTGTTTCTGGTGAGAAGATTCCTTGAATGATGATATTGATTAGATTATACAATTATATGTGTGAGAGAGAAAAAAAGAAAAAAAAAAAAGAAATACCTGTCATTCCCCATTTAGATTTCTCATTTCTGCAAATTTTGTTTATCTCGGAAATTAAATATAAAACATTAAAAGGATTCTTTTCCTGGGATAACGGGAAAGACTTCTGTTTAAAATGATGTAATTGCCACTGTTTTAGCAATGAAAATCGAAGTGCATCATTTTTCTTTTTATTACCTTTCAGTAATTTCTTGCATAAGAAGATAAATTAAATCATATTTTCCATGAAAATATAAACACTAAAAATACTTTTATAATATATAAAAAATTTCACCTCCCCCCAAATAATGCTTTTTTTCGTAAAGAAAATTTTAATGAAGAAAAAGAAAAAGGGAGAGAAAGTATAGTCCTAATTTTTAAAATCTAAATAAAATCAGAAATTTCCTTCAAATGTTATACATTAGTAAATTTATTCTAAACGATTATGTAAGTTTTCTGTAATTCAATTTCAAATATCAAAAATGATCATCACTCTGATATTTTATATTCATTCGTTCATTTCTGGTAAACTAAAATCCTGTTGTTGAGAATGCTCTCTCTCTTTCAGATTTTTTTCATTAAAGAAAACTCTTATCTGCATTTATACTTTAAAAAGTTATTTAAAATTGAATTATTACTCTTGTTAAAAAATTATATTTTTATTTTCCAAGAATTTTTTAAAAGAAAAATGTGCAATTTAATTAAAAAGAAGATAAAGATAAAAGCTAAACAAAATATTACTGGATCTCAGAAGAGAAAATTATCCTAGTATTAATTTGTATTAGCTAAAATTTTACTGGAATCTCTGGTTCTCTTTAGAACAAGTTGCAACGAATCCGCCTTCGACGAAAAAGTAACAAAACCTACTTGCTGCGCATCAAGTTCCGTCACTCTCTCAGAGGGTGTTGCAGAATACTTTATAGCCATAAATTTTTTTTTGTTGTCTAAGGTATACGTTAAGTTCTCAAAAGTTCTTTGATTCTAACACTAAATAAACAGCACTGAGTAAATTTTCACAGGAAAAGTGACCAAACACTGAGAAGATATTTTTAATAAACTATCTACGCTTTTAAAAATTAATAAATATAAATAATTTATGTATGTATTAAATTAAAAAGTAACCCAGTGGCTGCGTGGTAGCGTATCGTGCTTAAACGCCACAGGTCCGGGGTTCAAATCCCGGGCTGGGAAAGGTAGATTCAGCCTTTCATCCCTTCAGGAGGTTGATAAATGAGTACCAAGTTTGCTTGGGAACTAAACACTGGGAGTTTCGCGTTAGATTGTCCACACCTGACCGGAACATCTGCTCATGCCCTTCAGCGCCCAAGGTCGCGAAAACTAAGATGGGTACAGTAGACTTTGGTCCTCATGGGCTGTTGTGCACTGAGTTTAGTTTATTAAATTAAAATTATGAAGATATTCACTGTATATTTTTCACTTTTTATGCACCAAATTATCTTAATGAATTTTTTTTTTTGCTTTCAAGTCCTTACTGTGCATATTATTAAAAAGGTATCCCTCAACGTTCAACGAATCGTTTCGTTTTTGTTTTGATCTCAGGTAAGAATTGACACTGCAATAACGTTAATTAAATAATATAAATAAGTATTATTTAATATTATCATGTAATAACTTTACAAGGAGCTGTCATTTCTCTTGAAATTTAAACTCCGATATGGGTGGATTGAATTTACATTTTATTGCATAAACATAGAGAAAGTTTCCTTAAATATCAGGTTTGAATAATTATTAAAATTTTGTCAACTACAGCTATTGCTTCTCAGAAATTCTGTTTTCTTGTTTGAGGTAAGAAAAAAACATTCGCAGAAATAAAACATCTAAAAAAAATCATAAAACCGGTAAGATTAAAGAAGTCTAGACAAAGTTTCCTTCTCGAAATATAAGTCCAGCTTTTCTGACAGTAGCTTTTCTTTTGTTAAAGGCCACAATAGTTGCCATTTGGGTTCAAAGTAAAGTACTTTTTAAATATGTATTGTAAATCTTGCGAAGTATTAATATCCTATAAATGTGTGTGTGTGTGTGTGTACTGCTGTATATGAATCAAGTTGTTTTATGATAAATATTTTTTGTAAGTATTGTGGTTGAAATAAATCTGGTAAAATAGAGAATTTCACATACATTTCGGAATGCTAACATTTAACATCACGCCATAACAAAATAATTTTGCATTTATATTTTAATGCTTGTTTATAAGACATGTTTTGAAACAAATGATTTGGACTTGCAATTTCGCATGTTCTTAACGCGTTCAGGACCGAATGACTTTTCCTGTTAAGACTAACTTCTTTTAAAAATTCATATAAAATCATTACTGTAATAAAACACGCCGAAATGTATCGTTTATAATCATTCCATTTCCACTCTTTCCAAATTCAAATAGTACCGGTGTGATTAAGGGCCTCAGAACGGGGAAAGTGAAATCAATTGTTGTTCTTGAAGGGAAAACGCGGGATCACATATATGGTCCTGAACGGGTTAAATTCTTGTCAACTTTCTCAAAACATAATTTAAAATATCTACAGATTTTTTACCTTATTAATTATATGAAATATGGAATAATAAATTGAAGAATTTGTTTCACTCATTTCATCTCAATTCAGTAAAAAATATCTAAAACCTTCGTTTATTAGACTACACAGGAGATTAAAGATAAATTTTTTCATTAAATATAGATTTGAAATAAAACTTCAGTATATTTAATTTAATATTTTTAATAATATAAACCCATTTTTTTTTACAAGTCTTTAGCTCAATATAAAATACACAGGTTGTGTTTCTTTGAATGCTTCCACAATTACAATGAGGTTGTTAATACAAAAATATTATGATTCTCTTCCCCTTAAAAACTTATAATTAACAATATCTTATAAAAATTGTATACTTTAAACATCACAACAATGCATAACTTGGATTGAATCTGAATAATTGCATATTTATTTTGCTCCTGCTAAAAAAAACATATTAGAAAATTGAACACTGCTATACCAAAACTAAAAATATGATGGTAAAGATGTATATGCGCAAAAGTTTTATCTTAGATGAAACCAAATAAAAATTAATAGGTTCCCATCAATTTTCTGTAGATACATTTGTTAAAAATTTCAAAGATTTATAAAACTGTTTATAATTTCAACAACCTTTAGACAGATTTGTTTTTATGCACAACATAAATACAGATGCTTCCGTCAGGTAAAACAATTCATACATCTTTTCAATCTAATTTTTTTCCTCAGAACTTCTTCCTGCTTGAAACTTAACAATGAAACTTAAGAATTGATACATTATACAATTGAAATGAGCTCTATCTAGAATACCAATTTTCTGAGTAACCTCTAGTCATTTGAAGCAACTCTAACCATCGTAGCTGGTAGTAAAATATATCCTTATGCCAGGCACGTTCCATCTGGTTTGTTTATCAACTTCATTCTGATTTTGACCACAAAGGCCAAAATACTTGAGAGTCAAGTTTACGGTTGTATGAACCTTGTCGCTTCTGAAAAGAAAATAAATGGAAAAAGTAGGAGGGGACGAAAAAGAAAGAAGTTCCAACTTGAATGATGTTCTAGACGGGAAAGAAGTATTCATTGGGATGATAACGCGGAGTCGTGTTCTGTGAAAAAGATCGGCAACCTTGGCCTTAAACTACCAGTCTGAGTCACTGCAAACCTGTCACTTTCGTTTTTTAATCTTTAATGCGGTACAGAAGTAGTCGTTAGAGTTTGAATAGTAATAAAATGAAAACAACCGGATCCAGTATCCTGATTAAAAATGATAATTGCTTTTCATAATCAGCTTATATCGGTACTAGTCATTTAAGATGAACGAGATATCGTACAATGGATAGATTCCAAAATAAATTTGTGAAACGAGTCTTTTTTTACTTATATTCTTTAAATGTATTTTTAAGTATATAAATTGTATATAACTTTCATGTTGATACTGAAATAGTTTATAAATCTTTATTTAATGGGTATAAGGGAAAGGTTCTGTCATTTTAATCTAGAAAAAAAAGCTAGTTATAAATGTTTGACAGCGTTTTGGAGCTTATCAACCCCCTTGGAAAAGAAATTCTCTGATTTGGAGACAAAGTATTCTTCTACTGCCATTTAGACACCCTCATAATTCATATATTTATTTCCATCAAGAAAGTTTTTCAGTGACCTGAACAGATAATAGTCAGATGGTACAATATCAGGAGTATATGCTAGCCGAGGTAAAGTTTTCCAAATCCAACTATGCAATTTTTTATGCGTTATTTCTTGCTACGAGTAGTCTAATGTTATCGTGATTAAGAGTCATACTCTCTCTGTTGGCCAAAGATGGATTTTTATGCTAAATTTCTTTGTTCCAAGCGTCAAGCTGTGAACAGTAACGACCGTTTCATTTTATTTCAGCAACTTATAGTGCACTATACCCTAGCTATCTCACCAACAACACAACGTAATCTTCTGATGCATGCCAGTTTTAAATGTGGATGATGATATCTCCCCTTTGTAAGCATATGCTTTTTTTCTAACTTCGTGTTTGTACACTATTAACTTTTCATCTCCAGTCACCAAGTGGTCCAACAACGGTTCCCTTTTGTGACGAACAAGATTTGAAGAACATATCGATTTTCTTTCCATTAAAATTTTCGCTTAATTCGTGTGGCGGACAAACAGAGTTTAGACACAAAACCAAGATTTTTAATGTAGTTCAAAGTATGATGAATTCCATGCTTGAAGCCCACTTCTGAAGAAGTTCACTGGGATTTGTCCTGATCATATTGCGTAGCACTTCGGTACTGACATCTAATGACCTTCCTGATCTGGGTTCATCTTTCAAAGAAAAATTTCACAAGCCATCTTGGGCATGTTCGATCTGTTACTGCTTCCTCTCCAAACACATCACACAAGTTTCTTTCTGCCTCCGTCACGCTATTCCTTTTTTGAAACTCAAACAACATGCAATGTTTTAAGTGCACTTTTTCTTCACTCATGTTGTCAGTTTTACAAGTTCAAAAAACTGACTAAAGTGCGAAAAAACGTGCATAAATCATCAATAATATACTAATCTAACTGTTTAAACCTATTTCAGTCGATTCCAAATTCTTGCTAAGGATCGACAACGCATAAAGGTTCACGTGTTCAAAAACGACAGAACTTTCCTTATACCCAATAGTTCTCATAAATGCAACTGAATTCCAGATTTTAGAAATCGATAAACACTGAAATGTTAATATGTTTTCAATTAGGTATAAATTGTGTGATTTATATCCATGCATTTCCTTTAAGTGGTTTATCCATCTTTATGATAATAAAATTTTACATAAACTAAAAAGAGGAGAAATTAAAATTTCTTAAAATTATTTGTTCGTATTTTAATGAATATATTGAATTATTTTTTTAAATTTTTTTTAGCTATTCTTAATAAACATTTTGATGCTATTACTGAGTCAAGAATTAATATTCGAGCTCATTAACTATTAAATTTCAGTTAGTTGATATTTGAAGGTTCGCAACTGAGGTTATAGAAATTATAATTTTCAAGATGAAAAATACAGTATATTTGAAGGAAATTTCAATAAATATTTCATTGAGGTGAATTCGAAGCGTTTCTTGTTAGTTAAGTTTAATTAATTAAATCTCTAATACTTCTTTATTGTCATAAAGGAAAAACTGTATATGCCACCGAACAGCTTTTCTGGTCAATATTCATGATCTAAAAAATTCGCCTGATTTAGTAAAAATAGTTCACTTGACGTTATATGTCTACTTATACATGACATATATATACATATGAATGTAATGATGAATGCCCATAAATATACTTGTGTGAATATAGTTCGCATGTCAAACAAGTAATGGTCATCCAGTAACTAAAAAGATATATATATATAAAATATAAATTTTTCAACTAAATTGCTTACAGTAATTTAAATAACCTTTATGTTTTAACAAACATTTTATAAATATAATTAATTTCTATCAACGAAATTATTCTGAGAACACTCACACCATCTTGAACCCATAATACTTATTATAGAAGAAGTAAAAAGCTGATAAGAGGTTAAAATTATTATTCTTTTATTTTAAAAATATCTAAGAGTACAGTATATATAAAAAGCGTTGATACTTTCACAAAGCACCAATTTCAACCCTGACGAACTTCTTAAGAAAGAAAATTAAGAAAATTGAGTTTTGAATCTATAAATTAAACTGAAAATACCCATTCTAAGAAAATGAAGTGAGCAAAAATATCACTAGTTCAAATGCCTATTTTGCATAGCTATTAAACACATATATTTTTATTTGTGAATAAAACAGTAATGTTGAGAAATTGCTTGATCAAATACATCATTTAAAACAAAGACCGAAGTTAAAAAGTTAGTAATTTTCAATATCTAAACTGAAATTCTAATTGTTAAAGTAAATTTATTTAACTTCCAACTATTATAAAATGAGAAACATTAAAGAAAGCACACACACACGCACGTACGCACACGCGTATGTGTATTCATGATATTGTCTTGGTAAGAAAACATTTGTATTAATTATAATATATAATGAATCCCAAAATAAGGTAAAAAGTATTTTTTACTCGATAGTTATTTATGTTAAGAAAATACTGCGAAATGTTTAATTACGAAGCACTTTTCCTTTGGCTCCAATTTTCAACTTTTTTTGCAATAATATTGCTCGGGATATTTTTATTACGTGGTCTTGAATTAAATGGTTTCTTTTCTTAAAATTATCATGACAGACTTGCACTCAAAGCTTCATGTAACTAAAATACTAATATCAGGTCATTATCCTTATCTCTTTTCAATTTCTTTCAACTGTGATTAAAAGAATAAAAAAAAATATCGTTTTTATCTGACTTTTTTCATTTCATTTTCTAGCTGACACACGTGTCTTCGCATTAAATGGTTTCGAATTAGTGATAAAATCTGATAAGGTTTCCTATTTAAGATTTCAGGGGAAAACCTGATTGTGTCAGTAAAATCATAATATTTATACAAACATCTGTATGAAATTAAAAAAAAAAAGGATTTAAAAACGAATACTTGCTCTTATACGAAGCAAAATTTCTGTTGAAACATTTTTCTATTATTGTCACGTATTTAATTAAAGAGTTAGTTTGTTTAAAATCATTCAATTATAAATTTTATAAGCAGAAGACAAACATATAATCTAAATTGTCTGCATACAAATATCGAATGTATTTAATTTCTTTAAGGGAATTCATAAATTCAGTACAAGCTTATTTAATAATTAATCAACAAATACTAATACTAATAATTTATTTTTTTGTGCAAAAGTTTACAATTTTTTTCAATTCCTACTATTTTAGTTCACTCTCTCCCTATATATATATTAGCACTGTAGGTTCTAGTACTTCTTCACTTTTATTTTATATTACTATATATATTTATATATCTTGTTCAAATTTTCAATCGTTAATAAAATATTTTCTATTCAACCATTCAAGTTAAAATACATTTTTTAAACTTGTAGTGGGTGATACTTGATGTTAATACATTTTTTCAAATATTAATTCATTGATTAAATTAAAAAATGAATAAGTAGTAACAAAAAAAATAATAGTACTGCAATATAGAAAGAATAAACATACGAAAAAATATAGATAGGAAACTCGTTCGTTGTGATCCTGTAGCACAATGGATAGCGCGTTGGACTTTAATCCAAAGGTCGGGGGTTCAAATCCCACCTGACATGGCTTAATTTCTGAGACTGTGATTTCTTTTTTACTATACTATTGTATTAGAATAATTAAATTTAATTAATGAATAAATAGTAACACAAACAAAAAAAAAATGGTACAACACCATACATAGAAAGGAAAAGGGAAAATTGCAAGGAAAATCACTTTCTATTTTGTCACTTAATATTTGATTCTGTCAAATGTATATATACGAATTTATATTAATTGTGTAACTATTTAATAAAAAGTAACTAAAATAACATTTTTTTTGTGGACCTAAGTAGGAATTGACTTAATTTTTTTTATATTACTTGTTTATATTAGCTTAGTGATATTCTGAATAAAAATGTAAGTAATGTACTTATTTAATTTTACAAATGCTGAACATTAGCGCTTAACCCATTAATGCCCTGGTTCTTCAATATTTTTTAACAATATCCTCCCAACTAAAAAATACAACACACTTTTTTCTTCTTTAGCATGATTTAATAAGCACTGCTAGTTTGTCGAAGGACATATTCAAACATTTTGTTTTACATTATTTTACTAACGTATCAAACAATTAAGTGTATGAATTTCATTTTCTATGGAAATCCTTCATTTCTCAAAACGCGACCGAAACAAATATTACAATTTTATATAGCAATTGTCCTGAGAATTTAGATGCGTCATGGATGTCGTTACTCAATAAAACGTTTTCGTATATGGTACATATAATATCAGTTTGATTTTCTCACGTAGACTTGTGGGTAACCTCGTATACAAGTATTCCAATGGGTAAGCAGGCTATTATGCTGAAAACATGAAACATATCATGCTTCGATTGTACGACAGTATGAAGTGATGTTTACTTTTTTGTGGTTAATGGGTTTTCTTTAAAGCTCTTTTTGAATTTATAGATTCATATTAGCACTCATATATTAGTAAGCGTTATTCATTCAAGATCTACTTTGAAGTAACGAACATAATTCTCAAAATACTTAGACTTTAAACAAGCATTGCATAAACGCATATATTTTCACTCTCCACTTGCAAAAATGGTGCTTTCTTGAATTAAGTCCCCTTTAACAATTTTTTACTGAATTGATCATAAGCTTATAAAAGTACAATATTTAAGACGCATAAAGAGCAATTTAAAATCTAGTTAAAAACGTTGCAAAAAGGTATTAAGTGTTAATTTAAAGAAATTAATAATTTTTGTGATTCCTTCTTAAATGATTAAAAGTTAATCTTATTAATTAAAGGGAAATACATCTATGCAATATCAATATATTTAAGATGGGAGTTTTGTAAAAGTGTGAGAGGTTTGCACCTCTCTCTCGGGCACCTATATATGTGGGAGGTAGGGAAGAAACACTCGACATGATCCAATTAATCTATTTATTTATCACACAATGAAAAGACACAGTTTCAACTAATAATAGTAAGAGAATGTCTCAATGCTAACCGCGAAAGTGGAACAACGACGGTAAAACATGAATGATTAGGAGACTATCAAACTTGATCCTTACCTTAATAAAGAATCTAACTTATTATCCGATTTAATCTAATATCAATTCAATCTCAGTGAGCAATTGTCACTTTAAAACTTCCTCCTAATGATTTCTTAATCACGATAATTCAAATATCATACCTTCAGTAGCAATCTCACCTGATTCGAGTATATCTCCTCTCCTACTCTCTAATCAAGCTAGAAAACCTCGACTATATATATAGTAAGTTAATTTGAATAACACGATTTTCTTCTTCCGAAGGGTTGGCTGTGAATAACACGAATTGATAGAAGATTTCCCAAGAGGATTAATTGACGGAACGCGTATAGATCCGTCACAAAGTACCTTTCATATTAACAGATAACGTCAAATAAAACGCATCTTCAACGTAGGCGTAGGTAAAAAGCTCCACAGAATTCAACTGCTTGTTATGTTTTCTATGTAAAGATATTTTAAGAAAAGTTTGGTAAAATTTATATTAAGTATTTGAGTTACTTAAAAAAAAAATTGTAATCTTATGTAAATATTAGCTGTGAGATGCTATTTTTTAAAAAGGTGAAACTTTTTTTTTATATAAAAATAAAAATAGATTAATCATAAATGAAATACAGTGAAATACGTTTAACTCAAAAATGCTTGACGAAATATCGGTTAATACGGAATTATACAATGACACCAACAAACTGCTATGTATTTTCATGTATTTTTTCTCTTAACACTAGATGAAAATCGCTTAACACGAAAAGATTTCCCTTCTAGGAATGAACAAAATACGGAAAACACCAGCCGAATTGGACTGTGCAACTGTATAATCGGAAGAATTTGTTGCAAAGACCTTTTGGAGTTTGTTTTAAGCTAAAAAAGTATCATTAATGCAGTTTCCGGTGACGAAAATGAAGTGAATAATGCAGCTCTTTTGTTCCCATATCATCCGAAATGAGGAACATCATAAAAAGTTTGCACAGTTATTTAGATGCACATTCCAATGGTGAAATGAAAACCAAAATGAGGGATGACGAACAATTTGTTGAAAATTATTGCTAAAAAAAGACAATGCAAAGAAAAATACCCGATTATTTTCAAAAAATTCAATAAAAGCTTTGTTTTTCAAAAAATTTGAAAATTTTGTATTAAATTTCTTTAAATTCTTGTAAATGTTTTTGTTTCATTGATTTTTATTGAATAAATGCATTTATACATACATATATACATACATACATATATATATATATATATATATATATGTAAATAAAATGTTTTCTTATAAACTTAATTTTGTTGAATATATGATTTTTTTGCAATATCCTTTAACACGAAAACATATTTCAGTCCCCTCAGTTTCGTGTTAAGCAATTTTCACAGAATGTTTGTTTTATAATGAACAAAATAAGTAGCTTATAGAATTTTATTTCAAGCACACACACAGCTAAAATGACAAATCTTCGTGGGGACCATATAAATATATTGATAAAATGACAACAATAATAATAATAATAACCTGGCCGGAGGGCATTTTTAAAATTGTTTTTTCGGTTCGGGTTCTGACATCTATGACATGTATTTCTTAGAAAAAAGCAATACTTAACGTGGTGCAATTTCTCTGAAGTTTACAAATAATGATAAAGGCACGAAAACTAAGGTCTACTTAGAAAATTACTCGCATACTTTTGTTAATTTTTTTTTCTCAATTTGATCTTGTTTTGTTCAAGGTAACACGCAAGGTCTTTTGATTTTTGGTTTTATTTTATTTCTTGTCTCGGAGGATGATGAGGCAGTTGAATTACAACTATAGAGTTAGAAAGAATTAATAAGGAATTAAATTTTTTAATTGCTTTTTCCAGGACATGTCATAATGTAGTTTTATCGATATATTTATATTAATAGTATGCAATTTTTTCAATTTATCTAGGAAAAACATAGTAGAAAATTTTATGAGCTGTATGATAAGAGTTTTAAGACCAATGTATCGAAATATGAAAAAAAAAAAAATCCTCGTTTTCCACCTAAGGTTTTGTAATTTATGATCGAGGGAAGAGTTTATTTTTGAGTAAGATGTGTGTGTGGTATTACTAAAACATAAACAAACCAACGAATAGAAAAATTTCTTAAAAAACAAGAATGAAAAATGTTACTTATAAATATATGCATCGATGTTTTTTACGTGATTAATAACTGAATCAAGAATTCTTTGCTCTATAATTTTCTAGCTCATATAATTTACTAAATAAATTTTTTAAAAGAAACCTTTTTTTAATATTTTTATTCTTCAAAAATCGAAGAATATTTATTTAAAGCTCCTCATGAAACATATTAAATTTCATTAAACAATTATTTATTTTGATGAAAATGGATGTTTAATTTTACATTATATAATATCAATTTCATTATATATCTTAATTACATCAAAACTTTTTTATAACGTCCATATTTCATTTTAACATAGAAAGTGAATGCTGAGGATGCATCAAATGTACCATAATGTTTTTTGTTTGATTAATTTTATTAAAATAAAATATTACCAATGGTAACACATAAAATATTTTACCTTTAATAATTGTTCAAAACAGCATAATAATGAATTTTGTAAGAAATTGAATTTTTTTTTAAAGAAATTTCATCTCAAGGAGACAAAAATTAAAGTATTATCTGATCAATATATCAGTTAAGTTCTCAAAACAGAAATTTTATGCGCTCATATTTGTTCCGTTCCTTAAAATATTTTACGAAAAAATATTTTTGTGTAAACAAATTCATCGTTATTTAAGTATGTGCCATGTGAATGTTTTACTAAAATTATTTTTACATTTTAATCAAGTCAAGGAATTTATTTTTTCTTAAAAATTTCTTTTTACAAGTTTAAGTGTTTTAGTTACTACTATAACTAAAAAGATTGAAAAAATAAAATATTTATCCTCAAAACCTCACTATAAAACTAATTTAATAAGATGTATTTGTATTCAAAACTTTATAAATGCTTTTTGTTATCAACACGTGCTTGTTTTGATAAGTTTACATGAAGAATATTGTCGAAACTTATTTTCTGCAGCAGGTGGTAGTTCTCA
Organism: Trichonephila inaurata madagascariensis; assembly: GCA_019973955.1. Classification (NCBI taxonomy): domain Eukaryota; kingdom Metazoa; phylum Arthropoda; class Arachnida; order Araneae; family Nephilidae; genus Trichonephila; species Trichonephila inaurata. The sequence continues at coordinate 911,835 of BMAV01004462.1, read as the reverse complement.
ACCCATCACTAGCTTTATAAGGAACAACAGTTGATTGTGTTTTTGTTAAGTGTGTCACGAAGTTTTCAAGGTCGTAAACGCTTATTCTCTTTATCAGTCATCATTTTTTACACTAATACTAGATGGAGATTTCTACTGAACAATCGACAAAGATTTTTTCAAAAAAATCTGCTTTAGTTCAGCATGAAAAATAATAAAAAAAATTATTTATCTTATTCTATAGAACGAAAAAAAAAAAAACTTTAAAAGTGAATGAAATAGTTTAAAAACAACATGACCGATTATTTGAAGTTGAGAAGCATTGAATTGTGTTTTAAACAAGATGAGTGAAGAAATCATAAATAAATTTACAATGTAATGTTAATTTAAATTGATTAATTTGATGATATTTCAAAAGAAATTGGAATATATTTAACCCCTTAACAATTTTACACCAAATGTTCGAAAAAAAGGGCACATTTTTTTTATAGCATATAACTAAGTATAATGCTTAACAGAACGCTATCAAGGAAGAATTTTATTTTAATTTTCAATTTTAAAGTTTTCACACTATTTTTTATTTTATAATTGTAGTACACAAAAATCCGTAGAAGTGTGTTTGATTTTTTTTAAGTAACTGCATACTCTGAAGAATGTTTCATATATCTTAAAAGAATATTTCATCCAAACTTACAAACAATTTCATACTCCTACATCTTTTTCACACACCATTGAGGACTGTGTGTGTGTGCATGCATATACAGTCAGACCTCTATATAATGAAGTCGCTAAATCCCGAAAAAAAGTTCGTTATATGGAAAATTCGCTATACACAGGTTCATCTTTTAATTTTCATTATAAACCACGTAAAACAAGTTTTAAATTCATAAACACTATATATTTAAAAAATAATTATCCACACCTTTTTTAAGTTAATATATATTTATTTTATATATATTACCTATAAAAAAAAAAAAAAAAAAAAATCTGCAAGAAAAGTTTCTTGTCTCCATCATCCACTTACTGAAGAATTAAATTTTTTTCATTGATCCTCAAACACTTACGTTTTAACATTTTTGAGCTACGAGAAACGAAGTTACCAGTACGACTGATCAACAATACAAATGAATGGAGACTAGTTCGAGGACACGAGACTCCGCTGAGGGTAAAAGGGAATATCGAAGATGTTTCCAGTGAACTGGACAAGGGGGGAGTTAAAGGTTGCACTTCTTGGGTTAAGTGCCCAGAATTCTATTGCTCTCAGCGAGTTAGGCACTAAATAAAACCAGTTAAAGATTTATGACTACCATAAAATATGTTAAAAGGGAGAATAACTTGAAATTTCCAGAAATAATTTTAAAATAGGGAGAAAAAAAGTGAATCACAGGAGAAAAAGTTCGCTATTGGGAGGTTATTTTACGAAGAAAAAATCCAGAAATGTTCTTGGTTCCAGGGAAAAGTTCGTTATATAGAAAAATTCGCAATATAGAGGCTCGTTATATGGAGGTTCGACTGTATGTACACACAATTTTAAGCATGGTGTAATACTGTCTTGCATTGGAATGGGGACAGAAATAATATTGGCTTTTCTTGGATTATCTTTCCATTTTTATTTCTTCTCAAGCAACAGACTGCACACTGCCTTGCCAGTCCTTGTTCTTTATCGACTCTCTGTTTTCAAGAATTCAAATTCCTGCCATCTAAAAAAAATTCCCGCTTTCACCACAAAAAAAATCCCAGATGAGAAGTATTTCAGTACCATGGACAAACTAAATCACTTAAAAATACACACTAGCACTAATAATCTCACTATAAGAATTAAAAACATGTGCAGATCAAAGATAAAAAGACGAAAATGTCAGTTTCTGTACAGTTTACGGACAAACCAGTTGTGGGCAGAGTTCGGTAGCCCGTACACACCGTACGGGCAACACAGTTAAGGGGCTAAGGGAAATTCCTAAGAAAAATTTTAATGCATGAAATATATACTTTACTTTTTGAAACACTTCAGGAACTGACGTTTACTTTGATAGCATGTTCATGGGCGATCATTTATTAGAATTTCCTTTGCCCCTATTAAAGAGTTTTTTCATCTAATAATCGTTCTATTTCAATAATCGCACTTCCACTGTTTAACTTTTTTTCCCCAAGATTCTTATGCAATCTGCTCTATTTCCAGCACTATCAACTCTTGCTCTATTATTCTCTGCATCTAATATTTTAATATTCATGTATTATAAAAAATGCTAAAATTTACAAATAAATGACATGAAGGGAAATATTCATCATTACTATGCATAGGAATCATTATTATGAATTGCTGTTATACATTTAATAAAGTTGTTTTAAAAATAAAGCAAAAATATCTTGTTATAATTTTCTTTTACCGAATTTGTAGTTCATAACAGTATTTAGTTCTATATAAAATGAATACATATATATAAACTACTGGCCATTAAAATTGCTACACCAAGAAGATGACATACTACAGACGTGAAATTTAAGCGACAAGAAAAAGGTGCTGTGACATGCAAATGATTAGCTTTTCAGCGCATTCAGACAAAGCAGGCGCCGGTAGTGACACCTACAATGTGTTTAAATGAGAAAATTATTCACCCGGTTTCTCATACACAAATTCAATTTGAACGCTGTTGCCTGGTGAAAAGTTGGTGTGATGCCTCGAGTAAGAAGCAGAAATGGGAACCAATATGTTTCCGATTTTGATAAAGGTTGAATTGTAGAGCACCGGGGTTGCAGTTTATCGTATTGCAGTTATGCTGCGCGCATCGGACGAGGTCCAATGACTGTTAGCAGAATATGGAATCAATAGGTTCAGAACGGTAAAATGAAAGACCGTGCTGGATCTCAACGGCCTCCTATCACTAGCAGCCAAGAAGACAGGCATGTTACCCGCATGACTTAATGGATCGTGCAGCCACGTCACGAGCCCTGAATCAAGAATTGGGATTGTTTTCAAGACAACAAGTGTCTGCACGAACATTTCGACGGCATTTGCAGCAGCATGGACTCTCAGATCGGTGACCATAACTGCGACTAACCCTGACGCTGCATCACAGACAGGAATGTCTTCAATTGTGTGATCAACGAGGAACCTGGGAGCACGAATGGTGAAATGTACTTTTTTCAGATGATTCCAGATTCTATTTACAACATCAAGATGGACACATCAGTGTTTGGCAGCATCGTGGTGAACGCGCATTGGCAGCATGCATTCGTCATCGTCAAAGCAGCCCATCACCTGGCGTGATGGTATGGGGTGCTATTATATACACGTCTCGGTCACCTCTTGTACGTTTTGGCGGCACTTTGAACAGTGCACGTTACATTTCTGATGTGTTAGACCCGTGGCTCTACCCTTTATTCGAGCCCTGCGAAACCCTACGTTTCAGCAGGATAATGCACGATCACATGTTGGAGGCATTGTACGGACCTTCCTTGATACGGAAAATGTTCAGCTGTTGCACTGGCCTCCACATTAACCAGATCTCTCGCCAATAGAAAACGTCTAGTCCATGGTTGCCGAGTAACTGGCTTGTCACCATACGCCCGTCACTACGGTTGATGAGCTATGGCATCGTGTTAAAGCTGCATGAGCATCTGTACTTGTACATGCCATCCAGTCTCTGGTTGAATCAATTCCCAAGCTTATAAGTGCTGTTCTAGATAGGTTATACTGTCATCACATATTTTTAGCTTTCTTTATTTACTGAAAAGTCGACAGTATTTTATAGCATGTACATTGGTAGAGTTTTAAGGAAAACCGATATCAATGAAAATATAAACGCATTTCAAAATAATATTTTATTATTATTTTAATATAAGATATAAATCACTACAGTAAGCATTTTTATCCACACTGATACATATATTTTTAGAGAATTTTCGCTCACATATTATGAAAATTACAAGAAATATATAAAAGCATCGTGTTAACAAGTGATACAAAGAATGAAAAGAAGCGAAAATGATCAAATTATGTAACAGAAAGCGAAAGAACAATAGCAAAAATTTAATAATGTTATGCTATTTTAAGGAATACTTTAAAAATATTTGAAATTGAAACTGAAAAAAATTACTAAGATGTTCTTTAATAATTAATAGGGATATTGTTTATATCATTCTATAGAAATGACTAGCATTTCTGCCTTTTTTCAGCTTTATGAATTACTTTAAATTCTACTAAAAAACTTTTTTGCTCTTCATGTACACTATGAGTTCTGACACAATTACATTTTTAATAGTATAATTTTAAATTCATTATTATCATTTAAAAATTTATTTTTAGAAATAAAAATAGAATATGTGGGCTTTACTTAGATCACTAATTAACAAGATAAGCAATATTTGTTTTGAAACGTGAAAACTTTTTGTTATTTAAAAAGTACAGGCGAAACATCAAGCATTGCTATGGGTAAAAAAATATGCATTCAAATCTGTTCAGACATTGTGTTATGTGGTTCCTAAGGATATGTCATTTTCGTGGAACTGTTGCAGTTATTTCAGTAATGTTATAAGAAAGAACCATATTCATATCTATGAATGTTCATTGAGGTTTTTAATCCTTAATCATTATCATTAATGGAACTAAAGAATTTAATGAATATATTCTTAAGCACCTTTTCTGCATATTAACCATGAAATATTAAGGAGATATTGACTTTCATGCTTTCACTATGTTCTAGCAATATTTTGTCCTTGTGAGAAGCATGGGAATATTTCCAGCCACGAAGAGAGGCTATAACTAAAAAGGAAGAGTTTTTTCTTACCATACAAGTGAAGGGCTGTAAATTAAAAAAATAGCAAATGAGAAGATCAGATTTCCTGACTGTTTTATCTCGCTTACTGATAAAAGTCTTGGTAACTTTTGAAACGCGTAGAGATTTTTTTCTACTCTACTTTTGTGCTTCGTAGCTCTTTTTAGAACTAAGAAAGGTCTCTCTTCATATTTAATTACTTGCAGCCTGGAAATCTATGATTATTGCAGTGGAATCTCCATTGAAAAAAGGAATAATTTTTTTCCTCAAATTTTTCTTCTAAATTTGCTCTTATTTAACAATTTTGTTGGAAGCTTTGTAGAGAAAAAATTGGGGATGGGAAGTTTATATATTTATACAAAAAAGAAGCAATGATATTTTTTTTTATAAATAAAATGAATTGTCGAAATGCAGCGATTTTATACGTTTAGTAAATGTTTAATTTGAAAGAAATTATTATATAAATAATTCAATTTCTTTTTAACGTTAACATAACTTTTTTATATATTTCATTCGGTTATTTGTACTTAATTACATTAACATATACGTATTTATATTTCAATAACTGCTAAATTTTCAAAAAATTCGTTAAATACTTATGACTTAAGACTACTCAGTACCCCTTTTGAAAAAATCTTTTTGGAATCAGTAATAGTAAAAATAATTCATGTTTTATATTTTGATTATATTATTAAGTTGATTCTGAAAGTAAAAAGTCAGTTTGACCAGCCATTATTTAACAATTTTAAAAAATTATGAATTATTTTTGAAGTTTTCACAAATTTTTATAAAATACACATATTTTGATTTTTAAAATCATTTTAAGTGATTTATGTTTCTTAGATTGTTGCAAACAAAAGTTAGTATGGATTTGAAAATCTGTTCCTTTGTTGATTTTTAATAATTATTTTTCTAGCAAAACCTGAAAAAAAACACATTTTTTTTTAAAATGTTAAATTTAGCATTTCCTTAAAAAAAATAACTAGATATCTCAGACTTAAATCTATATTAACTTTTATAGAACATACAATTGAGAGTATATACAAATAATTTTAAGACTCTCTCTTGAACAGAAAAAAGCCTTAGAAATTACAAATAACTTTTTCTTTAAAATTAATTCTGAGAAAAGCGCATTTAAAATTTGTAAGGGCATAAAACAAAAACTTATAATGCCCGTAAAGCTTTAATTTTTTAATATTTTATTTCCCACCTTAAAAAAATTCTACATTAAAACACTACTTTAATTAAATATGACTGAAAATATACTTTTTTAATTCAAGAAATATTTTTGCATAATATTGATAGCATTTGTTACGACTGCAGATTATTCAGTTTAATTTTAAATTTATCTTATCACAAAAATTTGAAACAGAAAGCAATGATGTACAAAATAATAATGATACTCTAACTTAAGCTAGAAATCACCAGATTTATACATAAAATTAAATTTTTTCTGGGTTTTAAATCGGGGAAGTTTAACAAGCTTTTAAATAATATAATATAGTACTACAATATGTTTATTATAATTTAGTTTGGTACATTATGGAAGTATACATTTTTATTTGCAATATTTGAATTCAGAATACTTGTATTTGGATGTCTAATTGCAGTATCAGATGAGAGCTGATTTTTAGATACATCCTTTTCAGTTGTATTCCATCTCTTCGAAATATTGTTTCTCATAGTAACCTGAAATATTTTGGTGGTAGCATTTTCTCAACAAGAAAAAACTAATGATAAAGCTTCTAAGTTGTATAAACTATTTTTTAAAACAAAAATTGGCTTTAAAATCAGTCTTAATGAGGTAACTAGGAGAATTCTAAGACCTCAAAACATAAGCAGCAGAAATGATTTTAGTAATGACAATTGAAATTAATAACCATTTCACACTGAAAGAGTTGATTGTGATCAAAAATATTTTTTAATTAATTCCATTTAAGAGTGTAAAAATGCTTAAAAGTGAAACCGAAATCAAAACCTAAGCTCAGAAAACTTCAAATATCCTAAAAACTAATTTGTTATCAGATCTGAAATTTGGTGCCAATCTTCCCAATAAAATAAGCCACAAAAAAAAAACAACAAAAAAAACGGTATTTTTGAAATTTGTAGAATACTGTGTATTCTTAACGAAATATAAAACTTAATCCTAAGCCAATTAAGTTAACAAAAATCCTTAAGCAAATTAGTTTAAAAAAGATTTAATTTTTACGCATTATAATTCAATTGTTAGAGTTACATTCTTGTCACAGATTAGTAAATATCATATGTTCAATGTATTTTCTTTGTTAATCAAAAATAAACTACGAAGTATATGTAAGCTTCAACTTCTTTAAATATTGTGTTTTAACTCAAGGTACCTTTTCATAATTAAATTTTATTACATTA
>BMAV01004462.1:884049-904686 GCA_019973955.1 Trichonephila inaurata madagascariensis | reverse complement strand
GTGTTTTAACTCAAGGTACCTTTTCATAATTAAATTTTATTACATTACTTAGGGCTATCATAGAGTTTTAATTATAACTAAGAAATAATAGAGATAGATACTTAATCTTTCTTTGTTATCCTTACGACTTTTCTACTGTTATAGATTCTCCCGATGTTTCTTGACCTTTCAAAGGCCGTCATTGTAAGGAGATAGCGTCGAAAAGTATTGTTGCAACGCTTGAATAACGCCTTTTGTGCTGTCAAACCTCTGCCTCAGAAATGTTTTTTTTTTTGGGTTTTAAAAGTAAGAAAAAAATCCCTTGAATAGAGATAAAGAAAATAGGATGAATGTCACAAAACTTGAAAGCATCTTCGCTTTGATTCCTCAACAGCGCCGCGAAATGAGTTAGAAAGTGTAACGTCGACAAGAGGATAGACATCTTTGGAGATTATACCGCGCTGTATTTTTGATCTGAACATCACGCAGTCTGTTCAGAAATATGGAGTAGCACGCACTTGTGATGGTCTGTCCCTTCTCTATGTAGTCTGTAAAAAAACTTCATGAAAATTCTGAAAAACAAATAGCATGATTTTATCTGCACACACTTACCTTCTAACTGTCTTGCCCGAGATAATCTGTGACATGGCACGTGAGCTCCAAAATGTCATGCACGAGTATTATACGGGGTAATTTTTGTTTGAGTGCATCATTGTTTTATACCCGAATACATATCGGGAGAAGTTTATTTAGGCTTCATCTCTTAGTCTGTTTGCATAATGGTGACAATTCATGTACCAAAATAATCAAAATAACCTGGCAGTTAAAGGGTTAATCTTCTTGGGAAGTGGTGCTTCCACTCCTTGCTCCTCTCTTTGGTCTCTGTATCATATTAATAGATCCAATAATCATCCATAGTTACCAGGCCATCATGAAAATCTTTTTTATCTTGTCTCTAAAGATTTAATATGTTCCTTAATATGTCGCACCGTGTTTGCTTCCAGTAATCGTGGAAACTTGGGTACTGATACATTTAACATGTGCATTGCCGTGTATACGATCAGTTTCCTTCGTAATTATTTGTGTGGTTGCTCTTAGGTCTAATACAGAAGTGGGTAATCAATGGCTGGTAAGGATACATGCGATTCGCGAAGAACTTTTTTGCTGTCTGCCGAGACAATAAAAAAAAAAAAAAATAGACAGAAACTGCTATCTGTATTTGATTAACATATAATTTTGAGCAAAGTTTTTTTGTATGAAGATCAGCAAGGTTATCATCTGGCTATGATGAGAATTTCCACAAGCAATCTCTCTCCTGATTTCGAAGAAATTGTAGAAAAATGTGAGAGTACATTTGCCTCATTAAACTGATTCCAAAGTTAAATGGGCTTGCAGATAATGATGATATAAAATTAGCAGAGTAAGTAAATTGAAGAAAACTTCCACTATTTTATTTAACTTATATTTATTGATTTTTATATGTGGTATAATTTATAAACACTCCGGTCTCCTCCACTTCCGCTAAGTGGCCCTAGAGCCAAAATAGTTGCCCACCTGTGGTATAATACCCTTAACCCTTTAACGGGCACACAGCTAAAATGCAATTTTCTATGATAAAGTACTTGATAAATGTAATGTTCTCATCCTTTATAAACATTATTTAGTCACAAAAAAATATCTAATCGTGGGTAATCTAGACGTTATAGCCACTGTGCATTTAGGACATTTAACTTATACTTTTCAGGACAGACATAATGAATCATATTACAATAAACTTTTTATGAAAAATTAATATTTATAAAATAACTATTTCAATACCAATTAAATACAAAGTATAAGTGCAATTTAATAATAATAGAATAATTGTACAACATAGAATACTTACTTAGAAAATATATAGAATACTTAGAATATACATTGAACTTGGGAAATATCCACATTTTATATTTTATTTAATTTTAGTATGAAAAGTTAGAAATAAAGTAATATTTTTGAGAATTTAAATTAGTTATTTCCCAAATTTGATGAGCTATTTACTGTGGAACTTAATAATATGCAAACGTTTTCTCCGAGCAGGAAAGCTGTAATGAAAGATTTTCGAACCCGAGAATCTTGTACACATAGTGTAAACAAAGCTTGTTTATATTTCCTACTCCCAACATTCTCACGGGATTCTAAATGCTCTCTCTCAAGTACAGGAAAAGCGAAAATTTGTAGGTCATTTTTCTGTTCTTGGTGGGCAGTGGATAGAGCCTCTATCACATATTAAAGGTTTCCAAAAACCTAAATAAAACTTTTTTTAGTTGTACAATTGTTTAATTCATTCAGATGAGAGAAAAGTGTACTTAAGACATGTCAAATTTTTTTTTCAAATATCAGAAATTTTATTTATAGTAATCACAAAATACAATTTGTAGATTTACACCTAGAAAAACTGTTTTTAACTACCCAGCTGAGGTCATGAAATGCAAAAAAAGGTACCATGCTGCCATCCGTATTAATTTTTATGCATTTTAGCTTCAATCAAAGCATATAGATAAATATCCAACACCCGCTTTGAGAAAAAAATTTTTAATATGTGGCTAGATGTATTATCCACTGCCCGCTAAAGGTCTTCTTGCTTTACTATGAAAGCATCGTCCACGAGTGATAGTTTTCCATTTCTTGGATCGTCTGTGAGGGACATGTGATCAGTTGAAAAATTCTTCGTCCTCCTCATAACAGTGTTATTTGACGGGGTATCATTTTTATAACAGGACCTATTTTATTGTGGATTTTGAGGGCACTATAACCTTTCAAATGAAGTAACTTAATCACATTGCAAACCTCTATTTTCCTCATGCTGCGAGTAATTTCAATCTATGGCTTCTTGAAACTAACCAAATCAACATTAATAGTTGTAATTTACAACATTATGTACACAAGGGTCAATTACTAGACAGAATAAACTTTAACCGGATAACTCTCGATTATTTCTTCGAAATAATTAAAACTTTACAATATCTTCTTATTTACTGTAAATCCGGCGTGTAACGCGCAAGTGTACTTTCAAGCTACAATTTTTAATTTTTAGGTATATTCGCCTCCCCTCCATTTACGAAGAAACCTGAAATGTATGGATGCTATGCTCTTATGTTTCGTAGTCATTTATTAAAGGTATTATTCCAAGCTTTAGAGAAAAAAAAGTAGTATACTGCTAGAAGAAGTTTATAAGAGATGCTTTCCTTTTAAATAAACAGCAAATCGATACATGTAGACATCTAATTTTTTTTCTATGCTTATCCTTTTGAATTTTTAAAACTTTTATTTTTATACCCGGCGTATAATGTGCACCTGTAGAGATAATATTTTTTATGTGTTAAAAGTGTGCGTTATATGCGGTAATTTGTAAAAAAGTTATTCACTGATGTGAAATATTAATCCTCTGCAAAAAATCACCACATTACATACTCAGCGTAAGTAAAGCTTCACAGTAAATTTATTCCATCCTCCTAACAAAAAAAAAAAAAAAAAAAAAAAAAAATTCAAACTGATTACAAATAGTAGAAAAGAGAGTTATGCGTAAATAATACATTGAAAATAATATCACATCATAATGCTTAAACTATATTAAGTTTAACAATTAGAGTAATAATTTTAAAATTGTTTTAAAAATTAACACATATTCAGTATTAATTGAACTATTTAAAATGTGTTGCAATTTATACAATTTCACTGTTATATTGAAAATATTAAAAAAATTGTGAAATAATATTACAGATTTTGTACTTCTACCATAGAGTTTGAATATATTAACACATCTCTGTGACATAAATACTATAAGATTTTTCAGGTGTTGTACATGCTTATTTTATGGTACAAAACTTTAATAAAGGTATCCTTTTTGTGAAGCTTTAATTGCTAAGCTAATATTCCCATCATTTACTAAATTTTTTCACTGGGATTAAATATCTCAATTATTTTTAGACTAATTTATTCAAGATGGTAAACTACATTTTCATGCAATTGGTAAGGCATTTTTTTTAATATCTATTCCACCCACGCGAAACTCTTTATTTATCACTTCTCAACCCTGCTCACTAACATGTTCCTTGACCCATTTTAGATGAGATGCTGGTTTTTTTTTCTGAATTAATAATGCTTGTTGCATGGTAAATTACATTGAATAGATAACATAAATATCGTATTATTCTGCTGTTTTTTTGTATCAGGCCCTATCACATTCAAGTCCTAGTTATAAATTTTTGCAATGAGTCTGTATCAAAAATTAATCTTTTATTTCAGCTATTTATTTAATTTTATTCATAACACATTTTCTTCCCGTTAGCTTCACTAGGCCAGATTCAATAATTTCTAATTTATTAAAATTCCAACAATTCTAAAAATTGTTACTATAAATACTTAAAATATATACTATATACATTCTTGCACTAATTTTATTATAGTTTACTTCGAGTAAAACCACATATACCTTCTGCACATAAACCAATTCAGATGAAAAACATTTTCAATTATTTTGGCCATGTTTCTATAGACAGCGTTTAATTCTGAGATAGATTTTAAATATCGAATTGACATTTAATTCCTTGACATAAGCGTTATGTAATAATTTCTGATTTTACATAAATATACTAATGCAATAAAAATTGAAAAGGTAATAAGTATTTCTCTCTAATTCTATGCATTATTTATTGAGGATTTTTTTGTATACCTTATAATTTAATCCCAAATATTATCTATAGCCCGATTCTAAGATCATAAGACCAGTTTTGAGGGATGGTGCAACTTACTGAAATAAACATTTTTCGTATAGAGATGTATAGATGTGTGTATGCTTGTGACACTGAGAGGTACAGACGCATAGAAAAAAAATTAAACATCAAAAAAGTATTGCAAAATATTTTATTAAAGCACTTATGTTTTAGGACCATCAACAGTAAAACAACTTCGGCAATGCTGGTCGTCACTTGACCATGGTTCAAAATTACGTGGTCCGTCGCCAAAAGCCCTCGTGTAGCTGAACAGTGCGACGTTAATATTCAATCAATCAATCGGCAATGCTGGAGGAGAGAATGTCTAACATTTTCAAATTACCAGGTATTTTTCACAAGAAGTGTAGTCTCCATGGATAGTTGAGCGTCTAGAGTCGGTAGTCAACTGGAATTTCATAAATAGTGACCTTCACGAACCCTCATCAGAATATCCCCCTCGAGTTCAATAAATCTAACCACCAGAGTAGTTACTGCTACACATCGTCTAATCCATCGCAGCCAAAAAGTTGCATACATGTAATTGTGAACATTAACAGGTACTTTAGATACAAGTCTACATTTGTGACATTTGTAGTCTCTTATCATGGCCGAAAACATTGGCAAAAATTGCGTTTCCTCACAAATATCTTGGATAGCACACTACCTTCTGTCACTTTCCAGCTGATATTGCTAACTAATCCGACGCTACTGTAATTACAAAATTTGAAGCTACTGTTGATGGTTTTATTTTTAAGCATGCATTGTAAAAAAAAAATACAAGAAACTTTGCTTCGATATGTAAATAAACAACGTGTTTTTCTCCCATTTGAGTGTATGTTTGTGTTTCTACGAATCACTTCCACCCATACATTCCTATACCAAAGACTGTCACTTCGACAGTCTGCTGATTATTTAGATCATTCTTCACGGGAACACACACACACTAAGTCCTCGACCATTTGAGAAAGTATTAACATTATTTTTTTAAGATATATGTAAAATTTTGCGTACCATGCAGAGTGTACTTACAAAAAGCAAACATTAAAATTTTTTGCACTCCTCAATTGTAAAATAAAAACTAGCGTAAAAATTTTAAAATTAAATATTAAAATAAAATTTCTCCATTTTTTTTATTCTATTAAGTATGGTGTTTAACTGTATATAATAGAAAATGTTCCATTTTCTTAAACATTTTGATAAAAAATTGACCGGTTTTAAGGGTTGAATTATAGTGTTAAAACGATAATTTTCTAAAAGTCCTTCAAATTCTAATGTTTAATAGAGTGAAACCAACTATTTATGAACTTTATTGTAAATGCGTAACAGGAGAAGATGTATTCTAATAAATAGAGAGGCTTTTTTGTTATATTGTGCTTAAATGCATTTAAAAATAATGCGTAATTTTGTCAATCAGCTTCAAATTTATTAAAATTTGCTTCATGGTAATGTGATTAACAAATATTTCACGACAAAATAAAACTCTGGTTTATATCTGGTTAAGAGCGGTTAGCCCAATTAAGTGCAATTTTAATTGCCTCCAATTCTACCCGTCATGAAGCTTTTAAGCTGGATTTATATTTGACACTAACGAGTAACTTTTAAGACACTCAAATGTTTATTTAGTTTATCTTGCGCAGGATTTAAGTACATACTTTGCAAAATGAAAGACTGTTACGTGTTAAGATTTAACTTACATTTTGGCAAGCATACTAATTTTGAAAATGTTTCTTACATTAAATAAATACTTTTCAAAATATCAGGTGACTGCTTGTAATTTTATTTTGTGTATTCTTGGTCGTTATACGACAATACTTAAAAATAGAGTTTTTAATAAAAAATTTTATAACTTTTAGTGTTTATTAATTTACGCACATGCAGAATAAGTCTCAACAACATTTAGTTTAATATTGGACATTAATTGCTAGTGTTATGAAAGATAAAATGATTGTGATTACAAAGCAAAATATTTTGGTATAAATGCCCTTTTTATCGAGATTTCTTCAAAAACTCGTGATGGATAATTTTCATAAATCGTTAATAGAATTTTCAATTTCCAAAGGTTAAGTTCTTTTAGCTTTTGTTGTTGACAAATATATTCTGAAGACTCAAAAATAATTATACATATATGGTATATATATATATATGTATATATGCTTCATAAGTCTATTCATTCTTTGTAAAGGTTATTAATAAAGTTCATCGCAATTATGCATGCTTGTTTTGAAAGAGTAATAAAAAAAGTTCAAAGAGTTTAAATTTATAATATTGGGCTTATAGCAAAATTTATTTTATTTCGAAAAATTGCACTAGAAATTGAAATTACTTGATTTCTGTCTTGCTTAAATTGTCCTTAAAAGCTCGCGCTTCAAGGTTTTTCCACATATTCGACTATCTAAGAGGAACAATAATCCTTTTATATTAAAAGAATTAATCATTGCTCCATCGAAAGTTTAAGAAGTAAAAATTTCCATTCCATGACATGTGAAACAAGAAGCCTCTTATAACTTGCTCCTCTTAAAGCAACAGATTTGGTTTGCTTTCCAAAACCTCATAAATATTATTCGTTCTTATTAAGACTTGAAGAATGTTATTTCAAACTTCGGTCTAATCTTTTCTTTGACCTTGGCTACCTAAGAGAATTTTCATAAAAACTTAGAAATTATGGAAAAGAGATAAATTTTTAAGAATTCTATACTTTTCCATAATGAAAGTGGTTTTTCAGATACATACATTTTCATTTTTCAAAAATGTTTGCAGAGCATTGGTGAAATACATTATTAATGATCCCGAACCACGATTTTGTAAGGCCCATCTCTAAATATTACTTATATTAGAACAAAAGGTGAGGTTAGCGTTATGATGTTTCGCGAAAACAATTTTTAAGCAGCCAACCACAAAACGACAATAACATTTGGCGCCATAGTTAATAACAGGTCCTGAGTTGCAAAAATCTAGTGATTTGGGGAAAAGAATTCTTTCTGTGCAAAAAAATACAAAACTTGCTATGCCACTTCTTGGTTTTTAATGCCATAGTGATTCGCTTAGAAAATACGAACTACTAATATTGGTAGTTGAACTAAATACCACTTTAAATTTCGGCAGTAGCAAAGAACTCTCTGGATTCACTATTATTATGCACTTATTTGAGAAAAGACTGTGTCAATAGATTCAAACGCTTCGAAAAATTGGTCTGAAATTTCAATGAATTTCCCTACAGCGTAGTAATTTAAAATTTTTACATTTTTTGCTCTTAATTTTTATAGCAAAAAGTAATTCATAAATAAATGGATCAATATAAATATGTATAAATATAGAAAATATCCTTAGAGGGAAAAAATCGTATGACATCTTACATTTTTAAGAGAAATCTGTTTGAGCTAAAATGCTTATGCTTCATGAAAGAAAAGAAAATTTTAGATTTAAATTACAGAGACAGCAATTTAATTTTTCCTAACCTATCTGTTATGCGGAAGTCGGGATGCAATTATGTCAGTTGTTTATTAATTAAATATTAATTATGTATTTATTTACCATCTTTTTCCAAATGATTACATTTATCAAATTCTTTTTTGGAAAGAGTGTCAATTAATCATTTTCTTCTCTTAGTTAAACTTTTAAAATATGTTTTCCCTTATAATCTAATATCTTCGTTTTTTAGTTTTATTTTCTATTTACAACCCAACTATGACATAACACGGTACGATGTCATTTATTTCATAGCTCAGGCAAGATATTTCATCTTCTCTCGCGTGAAATGTTTATTTATAAAACATGGGTTTCAAATTTCGAATAGCAAACGCATTTTTTAACTATTACTATCCGCATTGAAATATGCTTATACTACTGTTTACTTTACGGAGTGAAAAAGAAAAACAGTTAAAATTATTGCCGATGGATTTTTCTCATTACTTATTAAAGTTCATTACTGACAAATTTATACTATTGTATATGTTGTTTTGTTAATAAATCAATGTTTTTTTTTTTTGCATTTGTATAACAGAAAATTGTGAGTACTTCTTATTTTCATATAAGTTTTAAAGATAGTAAATGACTAGTTTTTAATGAATGTTAAGTGATAAGTTTTGAAGAAAATGAATTTAAACATTCAAAGATAAAATGAAGAATGAATCTTATATTAACAATGTGCTTCCTTTTTTTTTATTGATATACAGTGCAACCCGTTTCATAATTGTTGACTTATACATTTGTAAAACAAAATAATAATCTAAATAATACAGATTAAAGCAGCTTTTTTATTAATATCGATTTGTTGATATTAATAAAGAAGCTGCTAATATTAATTAATGTTAAAGTTTAACTATAAACAATTGCTAAGCTTTTGTATTAAGAACAAGAAAATTAGAAATGAAGTGTAAAAAATTTTCTCAGACATTTATAATTCATTATTAAAAAAAATAATGCAATTGTATAGTAGTTTCAAGCCTTCGCTATTAAAATTCATTTTATTTAGGCTTTATCTTTTCATTAATGTTAACCTTAAAGTAAGGAAGAGAAAAAGAATGGTTGCATAATTTTTATTTAATTAATGCTAGATATGGTTTATAAAGGTAATAATGTAAAATTCAAATGTTGAATTACTACTTTTCCATATGGTCTCCTTTCTTGCAAGATAATGATAGTATACACAAATTTTATTAATTGGGAAAAGAGTTACTTGGAAAGCATTCATTAGTATAGAATATCTAAAAAAAATCAATGAAAAAAGGTTATTTTGTATGACTTACGTTTAATTATTTCATTCAATGCAAGTAAAAGAATATAAATATACATGCAGTACACTAAATAAGAGAACTATTTACTGTTCTCAGTATAATATAAGGCTCACTGTTTCTTAAATATACAAATAGGATATGAAGTCAAGTATCTGCCATAACTTATAAAATTACAGATCGCACCCAGTTCTGCAATATTATTTTAAAATTCAAGATCTCAGCAATTTGCAAAAAGACACACTTATTGGTAATAGCCATTGGTGTTCAGTGAATAAAGCAACAGAAATTATAAGTGTGGAAGAAGTAACTGTATTTAAAAACATAGCCAGGTATCAAAACAATAATGTGTTACAGCTAAAGGTGGTAACTGTGGATGGAAAATGAAGGGCTCAGACAGGTATTAAACACGCAGTATCATGAATTATTCGCATAAAAACTCTATCCATATCTAAGCAAATAGCAAATTTAAACATTCCATTCCAAGATTCCATTTCAAGCAGAACTTCAGCTGAAACTTCACAGATACCAATTTTATGGCTGTGTTGCAAAACAAAAACACCTCACTCTTGACACCAATGCCTAAGAAATACATACAGTGAAGCAGAAAGCTAAGAAACTGAAACTTTGATGAGTCTAAGGATATAGTTCGGTGTTTTTCACTATGTTTCTCCCGCTGGAAGAGTTTATGTTTGCGGTGTCTTACAGTAGCATTCCATTTTAAATGTTTGGTTCCAATTGCATTTTGGTTGTACTTGGCTGTATTTTGAATTCAAGACATCCTTGAATTGGCAACCGCCTGACACCAAAGCAAATATGTACCTAGTACTTTTCAAGAATCTGAAAAAAAATTCAATCTTTATGTTAAATTCCGTTAATAAATTTAGTATCCATTGAGAATTTCATATCAAAGCGTTTGACGTTCTCCTTTTATTGAAATCCATTAAATGACTGTATTCAACGTTGCTCTGTAGGTACTGTAGCGGCTATTGGGGACAAATCCAAATTGATAATTTTGAGGCATTATCAAATGATAAGGAAATGACCTGAAATGGTAGTCCACTATCGTAATTTCCGTACCACCCCAACGAGAGGGTTTAATGTGTATCCTCTCAATTACAATACAGCAGTACTTCTCAAATATTCAATACTCGTGACCCAATATTTAATCATAATTTTCATCGCACCCCCCCCCTCCATACAATAACACTGTATCTAATTCAATAATACACTTTGACACTAAGGCTACAGTAACACTTTAGCCTCTTAAGTGACATCAGTGTATATAAACGTCTCGCTCAGCCAAAGCATTAATTGCCCCTGACGTATATATATACGTCTTTCCGAAGTACGATAATTTCTGTGTACTACTATCCATAAAATTATTCCGAAGACTTTGGAATGCAATAAGAGGACCTTTATTGTTTTTACGAAAGATTTACTTATTTCAGAGGATTTGCTTATTTTTTTTATTCCTTTTCTCCCCTCCCCCCACCGTAATATATCACATAAGCACGCCTACGTGGAAAATGGGGGCGTTGTGGAGCGAATTGCGTAACTTTAATTCAGCAGTTAAGGTAATAACTATTAACCGTACAAATTATAATGATAAGTGTTAATTTTTGAATATAATTTTATTTATGACAAGCCCATGGGGTTATTGGTAATTATTAATGTTCTTAATTTAGTATTGTTAGATTAACTATAAAATACATTGAGCAGTACTGATATATTTATAAGTGTATTATATCAATGTAAATATGTATTTTATATTTTTATTATGCCAGAATGTATTTTGTTTGTTTACTTTCAGTAAATTAATAATTTTTTTAAATAACCTTTTGTTTTCGACTTTTCAGTATGCTCGCACCCCCGTCGTAAAGTTATCCCGCCCCCGCAGTTTGAGAAACGCTGCACTGCAGTCTTTAGAAAGACGATAACCGAGTTCAATGCCTTTCGGTTACGAGTCTGTTACTGTGAACTGAGATCTGTTGAGCAACGCTGGTAACAATGAAGTAGAATGCATATTTTTTACTCTTCGTAGCATTTAACGTATTGAAAAATAATGTTACTTAAATTTCCCGAAGAGTGTCTTTTATTTAGGAAATGATCAATAAAGCCTTTCAGTATCATAAATTTGAATTACATTTCAGAAAGAATTAAAAAAAAAAAAAAGAGCAAAAAAAAAAAAAAACCCAAGTACGTACATCTGTAGATGAAGTATTAAAAATTTGACTTGTATTTTTCTTAAAAAATGAGAATTATATATTCATTAGTTCTTTCTTTAATACTAATTGGATCAATCGTCGAATATAAACTTATTTTATTTCTCCTTTTCTGCGCTTTTGTTAAACACTTTTTTTTTTGCTTTAGATAGCACAAATACGTCATTATAACAATATGTATTAAAACAAAATAAGCTATGCTTCTCATTTGCACCACTGAAGAAAAAGGTTATCATTTGATGTATATATTTTAAATATGTTTGGATTGATGAACTCTATCTTTGGTATTTCCCACTTGTTAAAGGGAAATTTTACGCATGAAATGTATTATTCCACTTTTGAATCACTTCAGGAACTGACGTTTTCTTTGCTGGCATGTTCATGGATGGTCATTTAATGGAATTTCCTTTGTATCTATTAAAGGAATTTTTTTTCCTCATCCAATAATCCTTCTATTTCAATAGTTGCACTTTCACTATTAAAATTTTTACAAAATTCCCTCATATAACTAGCTTAATTTCCAGCAATATCTATTCTTAGATAATGCAGTGAGTAATTCTACTTTTTAAAGAAAGTCTGAGAGTCTATTTTTATTTTAGTCTCTGTTTATAAGTAAATATTTGAATTAAAGTGGATTTTCGGTTTTTAAATTAAAGCTAATTTTCTCTAGGCTTTTTCTGAAAGCTTACGATTTTATTTTCAAGACTACTATAATTTAACATTGATTTCAAAACATTCGTATAAATTTATAAAAATTTAAAGCATTCTTCAATATCTTTTTCTATCTCTTAAAAGGACTTTAAATGAGTAATTAAAATAATCTGTTATTTGTGTTATACTAATTTGCTCCAATTATGCTAGCGAAGCAATTTTTATCTTAAAAACTTTACATTTAGTTAGACACTCGAAGTAAAAAAATAAGGAAAAGAAAATTTTAATTGCTCATTAGCAAAGTTGGGAACAGTAACTTTATCAATTAAATTTAAGTAGTTACTGGTAAGAGATATAATTATTAATCAAAACACACACACACACACATTTTGTTCAGAATTTCAATTGTTTGTAAAGTACTTTTTATTCATCCACTCAAGTTCAAATACATTTTTTAAACTTGTAGTGGATAACACTTACTGCTAATACAGTTTTTTCAAATATTAATTCATTTATAAATGTAATTAATGAATAAATAGTAACAAAAATAATAGTCCAACATCAGATACAAATAGGAAATTCGTTCGTTGTGTCCCTGTAGTGCATTGGACATGTAATTCAAAGGTCGTGGGTTCGAATCCCACGTGGGATGGTCTAGTTTCTGAGAATTTGATTTCTTTTTACTATACTATTAACTTTAGCTAATGAATACATAGTAACAAACAAAAATAATAGTCCAGCACCCTACATAGAAAGGAAAATGGAAAATTGCAAGGAAAATCACTTTCTGTTTTACTCCTTAATATTGAGATTCTGTCGTATGTATATACATATTTATATTAATTGTAATTATTTAATAAAAAGTAACTAAAGTATAAAAATTTTCTTTGTTGACCTAAGTAGGAATTTACTTAAAATTTTTTTATATTACTTGTTTATAAAAACGATGAATTTGGTGTAATTGATTCTACAATTGTATGCTGAAATGAATATATTGTTAATGTATTAAACTTGCTTATCCAAATTAAAATATTTAATGTTTCATTCATGAAAGGGTGTCAATGAAAACAAACGGTCAGGGGTAATAACGCCTAGTATGTAGCAAATGATTCCTAAAATAACTTCTGCGATGACTCTAAAGCCATGCAATTATTTGCTCTATTAATATAAAAAAGTTCCGAGAAAGTATATTAGAAAAACGCCTGCTAGAAACTACAAAGAATGTGGCAATCCTTAAGTATCTCTGCTCCATCCTCTTTAGACTCTGATTGCAGTCCAGTTTGTAACCTTCCGGACTCTTTAATGCGACAAAAAATAAAACAGAATAAAGACTACTTATTTATTTAAACCTATTTACCGCTCACGATTGCCGAGATCTGGCAACTAGGGTATCATTTTCAACATTAAGAGACGATAAGCTAAGATTACAAGAAAGAATAAGGGGGACAGTACCGTTACTAAATTCTGATTCCTGTGGGCAAGGAATGCAAGTAAATATGAGGGACATGTGTTTAGAAAAGATAGTTATAGCATGGTTTCTTATATCTGATATTATTTTGGAGTTAAGTCTCAAGATATTTTTCACAGTTAAGAAATTATTTTTGCAAGATATCCGTATTGAAAGTTATTCAGAACACACAAATTTATTTGCAATCCATAAATATATAAATTTACATGCACAGCAATTTCAATTTTATGGGAATTATTTTTTTAAAATTGAAAGTTAATCATCAAGAAGATCTGCATGGAATGGGAACATAAATGTCCAATGTAATTTAAATTAAAAAAAACAAAACATTTATCATTATTACGATGATAGCATTTTTTATGCCTGGCTGTCTTTATTGAACCAATGATGAAACTAACGGTGTCTCCTTTAATAATGAAAATTTATGAGGTTTATGTTCTGTCGAATAGTGAATGGTATTTTAACCCTTTATCTACCGCATTATGATTTACTGCAGTTATTTTCATGCAATATTTTTTTTTGAATCACTACATTGAAAGTTAAGGGATATGCATAAACAAAATACTCAACTTTAGGAAATTTAATTAATTAGAGCTAATTAATTAATTAAATATATTCAACTGTAAAATTAATTATACACACTGTTCATTTAAAATAAATAGTCAATTTTTTTTCTAAGGTCTTCATTAACATACAAATAAAGTAAGACACTTATATTTTGACAATAACTATTTTTTTGGAACAAAAATGACAATCTTCACAATGCGCTGAAAACGCCGTCAGCTGAAAACGTAATTTCTGCTATAAAATTATTCACCTTCCCCACAAAAATGCTCATCATTGAACCTGTGATGCCATATATCTTGAAAGAGTGGATTTAAAAGAATCTCCCTGCTAAGTATCGCCAGAGTATCCGCAAAAATGGTTAATTTATGTAATTTTTAATTGAGTGGTACTTATAAGTACCGTCGGTAGATAAAGGGTTAAAATACAGTAATACTTCCATTTGTGCAAATTAACGTTTTAATGCGCTTAATCAATGAATGATATCATCCGTGATATTGAAGAATTACTATTAAACTATAGAAATGAAAGGTACATTTTTATCATAGCATTTAACCAAATAAATTTCTTAAGAAATTTTTAGTTTAAGCTTTTCTACCTCAAAAAAGAGCTGAATAATATTTGAAAACGTGGAACGCAGCTTTATTTTAAAATTCTCCAATTTCTATTTACATAGAAGAGAGTAATTGGCATGGAGAAAGAGGAATTATTGTACATTGAAATTATTGTTAGATAATAGAGAAAATCTACGAACTTTTTATTTATCTATCTACGATCTACGAACTTTTTACGAAATCATATTCTTTCTCTCCAAAATATTCTGGTTTAAAGTGGATCGAAATCTTCAAATCAAAATACCTTTAAAATTAAGCCTACAGATAACGAAGAATTTCACCGAGAAAATGTTGAAATTCTTTCAGTAATAGGGAAAATGTTTTGTAAATAAAATGCTAGTGGAAAAAATTAAAAAGGATTTTTTTTTCAGTATTATGATATGGTATCAAGAATTCTCAAAAATTTGCATTGAAATATTTAAATTTTAATTAATTCACAAATATATATATGTATTTGACAGTTCTTCAAAACTTGTTTTAATCGTATTAACTAAATTTTCGAAAATTGAAATTAGATCAGTTTTACACAACCTTTTTATTTAATAAAAAATATCTTCAACACCGCAGCAATATCGGTATCAAAAAATTCTCAATTGTTTTTTTAAAAATAAAGTAAGCTTTTTTTCCCCAAAATGTATTTGGGGAAAAAAAGAAGGAATCCTATTAGAAATGGCAGAGCCTGGCCATTCAACTTACTCGAAAATTTATAGAGCTTATTAAATACATAACATACTAGTTCGAGAATGAATGGATAAATATAATATAGTAATTGTAAGTGAATTTTGAAAATGCAGATGTTATTTCACAAAAACTTTAATTTAAAAATCTTTACAAGGCCGTTTGAAAAAATCCCGCAATTTTTCCGTCAGGAAGAAAAGATAATTTATCATATTAGTCACTTGTTCATTGAAATACTTAAGCAATACACTTTTTTCCTTAAAATGTATTTCCAAGTTCGTGCGTCATTTAGCTATTTGCATATTTAGAACATTAATTCCATATATCTGTATTTAAGAATTCTTGTATTTCCCCAACGGTTAGGATGTATTTATTTGGCTTAGGTTTAACTGCAACAATATTTATGAAGCCAACCATACAAAAATTGAGCATAATATTCAGAAATATATTTCTGAATAATATTCAGGAAAGAGTAAATGTGATGACACTAGATAGATAATTTAATATACTCAGAGAACATGCTGAAGACGATGAGCATAGTGAAAAAAAAGCGTGTGGATAATTTTTTTTTTTATTTTTTATTTTAAAAAAATATTTTATGTCTCTGGTTCTAACTTAATGCAAAAAACATTGGTTGAATTTTAATAAAATTTCAAAAGTTTTGTGCAAGAATTTGAAAATGCTTTGAATATACATCGAATTATAATTAAAATATATGCCAGTTTTTATGTGATGCGTCTGTTTTTAAAATTAAATAATGATTAAATAAAAATGGCACTTAAAAATTTTTTTAAGCAAAAAAACCGACTTTTAATCTTTTTATCTTTATATGTATTATGCTTATGGTGTATATGGCTTTATGGGGATACAGACAAGATATTTTTCCAGATATAACTTATTAAATTTAAATAGATAAATTCCTTACATTGCTTATACCTATAAATGAAAATGTATGAGATCACAGTTATATATAAAAAGTATAGTAACAAATATAAATATATTTTATTCTAGTAAAATTATAATTCAAGAAAATAGTTTCAATTACTATTTTAAAGCGAAATTAGCTCATTTTAGATTAATACCTATCATTTCACTTTGAATTATTAAGAAGGCTAGCTTAAGCTACAAATAATTTCGTAAATTGTTTACTTTAAAAACATCTATCCAACGTACTATAAATAAATTACTTATGTTTTACTTCTCACCTTTGTTTATTTGTTTATTACTAACATTTTTAGCATTTTTGATTGCTATAAAATGTCTCTATTAGCATTATTCTTAAATATGAAAAGTTGTTAGACTAAAATTGCGATTTAGATTTTCAAAAACAGTTTGAATACTTCTAAAAAATTAGAATAAAAAAAACCAGCAAGAATCGTAAGAGAATAACGTCTTTAATTTAAAACACATGTGACATTATCGCTTAATTATAGCATTTATTGCTCGAGTTGTATCCATCGAAAAAGTTCGGTAAATCATCTTCTTGCCTCACATACACAAGGGTATCAAAGGACAATGGAATTTGAAATAAAGCGTACAGCTAATATGTATATTAATGTAATGCTGCAAAAACATTCCGATTAACAAAATGTTGCAGTATTTTAAATTAATAGAATTTGTAATCCTCTTATTGTGTAGTTTTACACAACAAATGATTAAATAAAATAATAAAAATAACTTTTGTTTTTCAGATAGAATTTTTAACACAGATATTTGGTTCTTTTTTAAACTTATTTTGAATATTAATATAACGCCATACCTTATATAAAAAATTCGGTAAAATAAAAGATAGAAAAGTTTAAATCTAAGTGTTTAAGACCAAATTTTGGGGAAAAAAAGTTTAGTATTCTGCTTATCAAAATCTGTTTCAGTAGAAATAAGATAAAGTAAATGTCATAGATAAAATAATATATTTTAATTGAAATAATAATTATTTTTTGATAGATCTTTCACAAGGAGAATGATAATATTATCATTAGAATGATATTAATTATTATTAAACAACACGAGGCTCGTATTAAAATAATATTAAGAAGTAAATATTATTCTAAAATAAATGAGATACATTAAAGTATCCCTTAATATCACAAATGTAAACATTTTTCCTCTTTTTAAGTATTCTTATTAACATAAAATTAAATTTTAATTTGCCGTTAGGGAAATTTAAATTCTCCCATGACTATAAATATCGAAAATTGGACGTGATAGTTTTATGTATTATAAACATGTATCTATAGATGTGATAACAAATTTCGAAAATAAATGTTTGTTTTCATTAAACTTATACGTGATTGAGATATTATACTGTGTAAGATATTACTACAAATCGTCATGATTTTCGTCACCATACGTCACGTGTATTTTATGTTCGTCTAATTTCCTCTTCTCGTATGTTTGGCTGTATTGTGAATGAAAGAAAGGAAATGATAACAAATATTTCCGATTTACAATCTGATTTTAGGTTTTGAATTTCAAAACATTGCGTTGAATGACCTCACCCTCAAAGTCAATACGTCACGTGTTTTCCCAATGCAAGTATATGGTGATTAAATCCAATTAATAATTCAACATTTGATTAGAGACACACACTTATAAATTTAATATTTAAATTTTTTATTAAATAAAACAGCACACAAATTTACAACATATTGATTTGCATTTAAAAATTGATATAACTCGTATAAATTATTTTATTAAAAAATTACAGACATTTGTTATTAATCAGCTTTTTTTACATTTATTTGTTGATTTAGAAAATTGTAAATTCATTGTATTGAAAGAATTGTAAAAGTAAAAAATAACTCAAATGAACTATTTTAAGCTATTTGTTTGATTTAACTTTAGCTAATAAAAGCACAAAATAATTCCATATTGAGACTTATACTTCATTAAATCATAAGTTATTTAAATCATGGTAAATTACTCTAGAGCAGGATATATTTATCAATAAAAACTGCATATCATCTTTGTTAACATGATCGGAAACTGGTTACACAAAATGAGTTTTTGAACTGGTTTGTATCCTGGAAGCTAGGTATGAGACACTTGGATGCCAACATTAACTAACGTCACAAAAAGTAAAAATGAGAATGGTGGTTCTTTTTCAGTAACAGAATTGTAAATACGTATGTTTTATTATTTTTTTTAATAGAATTTCTGAATAAAAACATTTCATTCATTGAATGTTGCTAAGGTCATGATCTTATGTTTGTTATGTTTCATTTTGGAACTTACCAACAAAAGAGACATTGATGATGATGGAAACCCTGGATTAAAAGAATATTTTTAAAGAGAAGAATGTGGAAAAATATTTGTGTGATAGCACGTCCAACAACAAGAAAGGCTTAGTAGTATTTAATTATTCAAGGAAGAGCACGTATATTTATTTTGTATCAGTATAGTGTTTCAATAAACTAATTAAACTGCTTTTTTAATTCTTAATATCTTATAATGCTTTATCATTTAAGAATTGCATGTCATTTTTTAAATATCTAAGTGCTTAAGGTATCCGAACACGTTGAAATGACCAAAGTCTGTAAAAACACATATTTTTTGTTTTTTATTTTACTGAACAGAGTTATCTTTAGGTCTTACAAAACATACCTGTTTCTACATTACCTAGAGACCAAGTTACAATAAATTTTATAAAATTAGAAAAACAGAAAGTAGGTGTTTAACCTAACAGAAGTGGATATTTAAATTGTTTAAAATCTGTCTCATTGGGAGTCTAATAGCTCAAAATATTACAAATCTATTTTTATGAAACTTTTTGAGCTTGACATTTATATTATATTCTAGAGAATGTACTATAATATTTCATTGTATGAATATCTTGTGTTATGGCTTGTTATTTAAATAATGGTCTTATAAAGAATGTCGCATTTCTTATATTTACTCTCGATCAGCTTTAAAATTTTAATAACACATTAAAATTTTAGTACATTCTCTTGATAAATGTATCTAATTTGTTTTAGTAATTCTTTTACTGATATAAGTTTATTACTTTTTTTTCTAAGCACTTTGAAGTTTTCAAAAATATTGTTGAAATTTCACTTATAGTTGTGATTTTTGTAAAATTAAGATACTTTATTTTAAATATTGTTGTATAGTTAAATATTAGTATTTATTGGTATTGATTCCTTAAAAAATTAATAATGTTTTAATAAGCTACTTTTTTTAAAAAAAAAAGGACTACGAACCGCACTTGTTCGGATAATTTAAGGTTTGAATATGAAGTGTCATATAAAATTCGGATGGAAATGTATTATTATGGCTCAAATAAATAATTTTAACTAATAAATGATGAATATAGAAATAGTAATACTACAATTGTTAATGCATAACAAGCTTACTTATTATCTGAAAATAAGTTGTTATTAATTTGATCAAAGCATAACTTTACGTAAAATACTGAATAGGAACAAAATAAATTGGGCAGAAATTTTTATTAGAGTAATTTTTTTTTTTTTTTGATTTTTGATTTTCTTTTTTGTGGAGTTGCAATAGATCATACTTTCGCTTTCCTCCATTACACATTGCTAATAATTTACTTTCCACTGCAATTTCTTTTAATAAGAAATCAATTATAATAATTATTCTATAAATTTAATTTAAAATAATTTGTGACATAAAAGTTAAACTATAGTTTTTGGTTTTGAGATCTATTTTCTTATCTATTGATCTTTTTTTAAAAAAATTTCTAATATGGTTTAAATATTGTTAAATTTAAATTAAATCCTTCAAAACACAGTAAAAAAATTACTTTGCCGCTCTCTTTTTATAATGGATAAATTGTACTTAACACAAATGTTCACAAATTTCCGTTAATATTAAATTTTTCAAGGAAATAAATTGTTACTGAATAATTATACCCGTTTTGATAGTTTTCCACAATTTGTGAGCTGAATTTACTTAAGAAAAGAAGCTATATCTTGCTTATTCTGGAAATAACTCTGGAGTGTGGATGGAAATTTTTTT